>APFE031538654.1:0-19943 GCA_000404065.3 Pinus taeda | reverse complement strand
AAAAAAGAGAGAACAAGAGGTGTGGTTGTGTTGAATACCCTGAGTATGAGATAGTGGAAGTAGTAGAGGCAAAAGGGGTAGCAGAAGTCGAATAGAGTGCAACAGCATACCAGTGTATACCAAAGTTGGGTTGGAGCCCAAGAGTTGGAGCCTCAGAATTGAACAGGATTGAAGTCATTGGGGGTAGGTGCTCCTACGTGCAGAACCACTGTAAAATAGAGTTGGTGCTCTAGAGGTTGGAGCCTCACTGAAGTCCAAGTTGGAGCTTGGCAACTAATTCACAATTATATTTATACTTATATTGTATTTATTTCATTGCACTGTCTTGAGTTTTAATAAAATCATTTATTCTGATTATTGATCTTTGTGTTCTGTGTATACATATACATATCTATATATGCTTTTGGAAATCACTAGAACAAAAAATAATAAATACTGATTCACCCCCCCTGTCAGTATTTCCAACGAATAAGTTAATTTTATTGTGTTCCCTCATAGTTGGGGAGCTTAAAAAGTTTATTCATTGTCAAGAATTCAAAATTTAAGCTTTGGTTAAACTCTCTTATATCATGATTGAAAAGTGATGCTTTGAGTTATGCATAGCAGAACAAGATAATTAAACCATTGGTAATCATGGTAAGGCATGACCAGCATACTAATGCAATATTAACTCTTGATAACAAGCAATGCATATATGAGAAGGATATGATTACTTTAGATTGTACATTGACAAGTGTGACTTACATGTAGGACTCATTATGGGGATACAATGAGTTGCATGGATGTGCTTTCATATGTGAAGGAATCATAAATTCTCACAACTAAATTATGATAAAATCAAAGAGAAACTTACCATGTATGAGGGAGAATCTGTGGTCTATTTGACACTGGTTAGATACCATATAGGTCAAATAAAAAATTATGTTTATTTTAAAAATCATTAAATAAAATTCTTAAAAGAGTATATCTATATATATATATATATATGAGAAAAGTGGAATTAATCAAGGTTTTAGATAGATATAATGCCGGGGAGGAAGAGAGACTCCCTAGAAAACTATATGGGAATGAGACAAATCTCTAGGAGGGAAAGAGTAATGCAAAGGAAAGACAAAATTGATGATCTCAATAAGTAATAATGATTGGTGGATTTATTTTTTTTCTAGGGAAAAGTATCATAATTTTCATTATCAAGGAAAATTACATGTTGTAAATGCCATAGGCAAATGCAGAGCGAGTGACTGTAGTCATATGTAATTTGTTAAGATCTGAAGGAGTCTATACAAAAACCTAGAGGAAGGTATGCATCCTATATCTGATCATATACATTATATATACATTATATATACATAGTTTCAAAAAGTTTTCAAATTTTCACCCACGGTGATTACTGTTCTGTAGTCAATAGATAGAACTGAAAACAAGTTACGGCCTATCATCCCTCTATAGATCTTGATCGATATATGGTCTATGGAAGTAATGGTAGATCTGCTCTGGTCTGTGGTCACGGATCAACCATTACCCTCTGTGATGGTGCATTGCCGCTTTTGAAAGATGATCCGCAAGTTCGTTGCTCTCCCTGTAGATATGAGCACATGAAATATGATCAAAATGAGTTTTTAAAAACAATGCATCATCTAATATGGTTCAGAGAGTATGAGCATGGCATGTGGAAGTGTAGTTGAACTAGTTAATAACAATATTGGAGTCCCCAAAGACTTGTAAATTCCTACAGTTTTTGTTTAATGCAAAGTATAAGGGATGATGAAGTGTTAGGAGCTCCACAAAATTATTTGTTCCAGCCCCCAACCTCATGCAAATATGGAAGATATGTGTCTTAGATATATATAGGATAATGCCACCGCCACACCCTTGGTCTTTTGTAGAACTCTCGAAGTAGGCCCAAGGATGAAATTTGTCTATAACCTCTCGAATGATGGTATGAACCATGGAAACCAGTTTATCATATGGGATTCCAATGTAACTATTGCATAGGGATAATGAGTGGCCAAATTATTTGCTTCCCATGAGAAATGTTGTTGTTCCTGCTCATCCATATGTGCCAACACACAATTAAAGGGAGATTTCAAGTTTTTGAAGTAGGGGCTTCAGTCCACTAGTTGTTCTAGGCATTCAGTATATAATCACCAACCCATCCCTGAGATATATATAGTGTATGCATCACCTGCTCCTAGATCTACTGAGTTGTGGGGTAGCAGAGAAACATATGGTGATTTGATTTCTCCTCCCCATGCCATAATACACACCAGGAGCGTCCCTAAAAAGAGCATTTCCTGATATTTGTTCCAGATGGGATCTTGTACATGATTATGTTCCACATCAGGAGACATGTGCATAATGGGCCTTTCAACTTCCATAACTAACTCCACCAGCTTTACAATGAAATAGGCTTATGGAAAGCATGTATAATAGGGTAACCCTCCTTTGGTGTGTAAGTCCCCTTCTGAGCAAGGGCCCATATCATTTCATCATCAACATTCCTAAGTCTCACATAGGATTCTATTAAATCTGCAACGTTTCTCCTCCACTCCATATGCCATTGTTCTAGTATATCAAGGGCCTCCTCTAATAGCCAATATTCCTGATATATGGTTGTATTTAATAAATCCCTAATTTGTGCAATGGTTGCCACTCCACTATGATTAAGGGAATAAATCAACCCAAGAGAGAGATTGTGTAAGTTGCCACATCCAATCCATGGATCAGCTCCAATGTGTATAGACATGTCATTGCCAATATGCTAAGTAAGACCACTTCTTATAATGGGTAGGGTGTGTATGACAGCTCTCCAAATCACTAATATTCCTTTCCTATTCCAAGCAGGTAACCTTATCTAGTCCATAACTAAAAAAGGCTAGATATATTTATAGGTAACCACCTCTATCCGAAGGCTTTTGTGCTTTAGGAAAAGCCATCCTAGATTGGCCGCAAGTGCTTGTGTGAATGCAAAAATATTTTTGAGGTCCCAGCCTCCCAATTTTTTGGGGACTGCAATTCTGTTCCATTTGACCCATGCAAATTGTTTCCCATCCTTGTGTCCCTTCCATAAGAAATGGAAACATAATCACTGAATCTTGTGTAAGATAACTTGGCGAATCCAGGCTAGGGACATCTAGTAGACCAGGGTTGCTTCTAGAACAAATTTAATGAGCACCAGTCTACCAGCTTTGGATAGTAATTGATGGCTCCAATTGTTTAATATTTTTTCCACCGTGGCAACCAAATAGGTCCAATATGTAATTTTGTATCCATCTGCTTTAATCTTGAAGCCAGTGTACTTCAAACCATCCTCTAGTATTAGAATTTGGAAGGGGCAGGTGTGATATGCTTGATAGGTCTCCTGTTGAGAGCAAGCTGATAAAGTAATAGTGGATTTGGCCCCATTAATTTCCATCGTTGTTGCAGCGCAAACTAATTGCATCACTTTAGAGAGGGTGTTGTTGTCCTATATACCTCCATCTAAGAATATCAAAATATCATCCACAAAAAGAAAATGCATAAGTGTGCATCGTTCCGTCATATTGAGGCTCGTGAGCCTCCCGACTCTTTTTTCTAAAGCAATCAGCCTACTTAAACCTTCCATTACAATAAGGAAAAGTAGTGGGGAGAGTGGACATCCCTACCTGATTCCTCGCTCCGCCTGAAAGAAATGGTAGGCTGATCCATTGTTTAAAGTTTTGAAGGATACAATTGTGATACAACATATGATCTATCTAATGAAGGCATGTGGAAATCCCAAGTGTGTAAGGATCATCTTGATAAATATCCAGCTGACCCAGTCAAAGGCCTTTGAGAGGTCAATTTTGAGAATAGCCCCTTTAAGGCTCTTCTATTTAATGGAGTGGAGGGCCTCTTGTGTTGTACCAATGGCCTCTTGAATTTGATGGTTGTGTAGGAAGGAAAATTGTTCAGAGGATATGTTGTTTAATAGGATCGGCTTGATGTGATTGGCAATTATCTTGGCAATAATTTTGTATAGGCAATTACAGAGGGATATAGGCCGGAAATAATTGAAAGATAGCGGGGAGTCTGTCTTGGGTATGAGGGTGATATAGGTAGAATTTATAGCTTCATACATTCTTCCTGATGAGCGATATTCCTCGATCACATTGAGTAGGTCCAAGCCAATACTGTCAAAGAAAGTAAGATAGAATTCCATGGACCAACCGGCTGGCCCCGACTTTTGTCCTTCTTAAACCACTTCAGGGTACCTTCGAGTTCCCCCATAATTACAGGTTTGATGAGGTCTTGCTTTGAGTTTGGCTCCACAAATCTAGGATAATGCCCCAGAATGTAGGTAATGTCAATAAGAGTTGTGCCTGGTGGGGCTTTGAAAAGATACTTGTAGTGAGTGTTCCCCAACCTAGCCAGTTGATTATAGGATTTAGTAATCAGACCCTATTTAGTAGGCATATACCAAATAGTATTGTTGGCTTTCCTTCCATTGGCATATTTATGAAAGAATTTAGTGTTGCCATCTGCATCTTGTAACCAAATTTATCTTCTTCTGAGTCTCCATGTTTCTTCCTGTTCTAGCAGGAACTTGGATTTCTGGGCTTCTAAGTCCATAAGGTGTAGCATTGCTTCGATAGAGGTGTACCCTCTGCCTTGATCATCCATTAGTGAGGCCAGCTGATTTTAATGTCACAGAGGGTATGCTCCTCCGTGGACTTCTTCCCCTTGGTTCAATCAATGGATATTCTCTTGAGAATGACCAGGTTGTAGCCAAAACCATTGGCCTTCATCTGATCATTTGGTAGGGGATGAGCTTTCCAAAATTCTGTAACCAACTTGAGATATTCAAGTTCCTTTAACCAGGTCAAGTTAAATTTGTAGGGAGCCCTGGGTTTTTTAGGGGAGCTTGCTAATCCAAATAGATAAGGGAATGACCTGAGATCCCACGAGTGCCCACCCACTATCTGTAATTAATGAGGGAAGTGATCAGATCTTCATGTATGAGAAACCTGTCAAGTCTCCTACCGAGAGCTTCTTCTCCAGTCCTTCTGTTGTGCCTTGTTGACAAATTCTTGCTCATAGGGATGCCAATAAGACTGTGTTGCTCCAGAAGTAATCCCAATTGATTTGAGAGTGGATCCAACTATGAGTGGTGTCCCCAGGATTCTTCATGACTGATGGTGAAGTTTAAATCTCTCCCTAGTATAGTGGAGTGGTCGATTAGGGGGTTCTCTAGTATATTTTGCTAGAAGTCCAGTGTACTATGATTGGGGGTGTAGATGTTCATAATATAGAGATTTGTGCCCAATTCAGCTCAAAATATATCCATATCCAAGAATCCATGACCTCCCCATGCAGAGGTGACCTTGATGGATTATGGGTTTACCACAAGCGCAATACCCCCGGATCTCCCAGCAGCATCCAGAGCTTGAAAATTCCATCTTCACATGATGGTTAGGAGATTCCTAACAATTAGCTCAAATCTACCCAGGGTTTCTTGTAGAAAAATAATATCACATGGCTCATTTCCCAAGAGCCTCTTGATAGCTAATTTTTAAGAGGGTCTAGCTAAACCCCTACAATTAAAGGATAGCCACTTCATGGGGGAACAATGCCAAGGGTGTCATGTGCTCTAAGTACCCTTTCAATGGTGTTTTGTCTGCCCTAGGCTACATCTGCCCCAACAATCTTGATGACTTTGGAAATCTTGTATGGCCTCCCCTAGGAGGGCTTATGCTCAACTTGATAGGGTGTGATGCCCAATCCAAGCGAATCAAGGAGAGCTTGGTGGTGGGAGCCCAACTCCTAGATGTTCCCTCTGAGGATCAAATAAAGGATCCCATCTTTTCAGCAATACATGGGCTAATTCAATGTTACAAAACCTTGAGGGTATCTAGTATGTATACTCTTCCCTATGAAATCTAAGGGTGAACCACCCTCTCGTGAGCACTCGAATGGTGGGCATTTCTTTAAGTAAAGTGCCTAAAATCTCCAACGTTGAGAGATGTAGTCTCTCCATAGTGTAATTCTGCCCCCGAACACCGCCCACAAGGACCTTCTTGGCTATATCAGCTACTTCCCCCATCGAGAGGTCTTCCCCCAAGGAAAGGTTGATATCCCTGTCAACAACCTTCAAACACCTCCCATTTTTGACTTTGTCTAACATGCGAGTCGTCGAGTAATCCTGTAGGAGTCCCTTAATGCCCTCGTTAACCATGTGGGGGGTTGAAGGAGTAGATTTAGTGTTTGGGACCAGTGTATTGAAGCAGCTAGAGTGGATGGGGGTGCTCGGTGTATGGCGAATAGGATTAGGTGCACTTCCAACCTATGTAGGGAATCAGTGGGTAGTAGAACCAGGTGGACGGATGCTAGAGAAGGAAGGGTTGTTGGGTGGGGCGAAGATATGAGGTGGGTGGGGCAGCGATGAGTCGAAAGTAGGGTATGGTTACAGGTAGGTGCTGAGGAGGTTCAAGGTAACAAGGGAAAGTAGATAACAGTCCAAACTAGGGGCATCTTTAAGATTGACAAAGGGCGGTGGGTGGGTCAGAGATGGCCCAGGTTAGTTTATTGTAATGTTCGGAGTAGACATAGGGCATAGGGATGAGCCAAAAGAACCGAACTTGAAATGACACACTAGTAAGTCCAAATTTTCTCGTGGGGATTGGGGTCCTCATAATAATTAATGGTATCCAGGTCCATGACTAACCAACAGGGAGTAGATTAGTGGAGGTTATGATCTGTGTAAAATGCATGATGACCACAGTAATGGAATGACAGGGATCCCACGGGTAGAAGGCATGCATGACATAGTCGGACGAGCCATGGAGGTTAGCCCAAACTGTTAGGTGCAGTGCAACACCACATCAAAACCTTCATTTTCATTGACCTCCAGAGCTCCACTTAGGGAGAAGGCTAGTTAACAACTCTATTGGTGGATTTATTACTGTGGCCATCACATCGTTTTATTATTTACATTTTGAGATTGTATGGTTTCTCTTCTAGGGAAAAAGTTTAGTAAAAATAGAAACCCATTGAGGTAAATTAGTAACAATTCATCAACTTATTCTACCTAGAACCAAGTTATGAGTTACACATTTTCTTATTAAGAACATAACTAAAGAAATGAATCTATTTTAAAATATCCTAATAAGGGATGGGAGATGTGAGAAACAAATCTTGTACATAATACGAGACTAAGCTAGAGGCATCTTTAAGATTGACAGCGGGTCGTGGGTGGGTCACAAATGGCCAAGGTTAGTCTAGTGCAATGTTCAAAGTAGACAGAGGGCGCATGGATGAGCCAAAAGAAATAGAACCTGAAACAGTGCACTAACAAGACCAAATTTCCTTGTGGGGATTGGGGTCCTTAAAATAACCAATGGTGTATTAGTCCATGACTAACCGATAGGGATCAAGTCAGTGGAGGTTATGATCTGCATGGAACGCGATATGACCATAGTAATGGAATTCCAGGGATCCCGTGGGTAGGAGGCAGGCATGACAGAGTCAGCCGAGCCGTGGAAGTTAGCCTAGACTATCAGGTGTAGTGCAACACCACCTTAGAACCTCTATTTTCTCCAACCTTCAGAGCTCTCAGGGAGAAGGATAGTCAATAACTCTATTGGTGGATTTATTACTGTGGCCATCACATCATTTTATTATTTACATTTTGAGAGTGTGTGTTTTCTATTCCAGGGTAAAAGTTTAATAAAATACAAACCCATTGAGGTAAATTAGTAACAAGTCATCGCCTTATTCTACCCACAATCAAATTATGAGTTGCACTTTTTCTAATTAAGAACATAACTAAGGAAATGAATCTATGTTAAAAAATCTTAAGAAGGGATCGAAGACGTGAAAGACAAGTATTGTACGTAATATGAGACTAAGTACCTTAAAAATTTGTCTTTCAAATTTAATGTGGCTATGTTGATTAGTGCACATACAGGTAATGATATAATTTACGTTGGATATGATTTTCCCATGGATAAAGTAATTTAATAAGAAAATGTTCCAATTACACATTAATGGAGGGAACATAAATTTATGAGGAAAGTATGCATAGTTAATTTATCATACATAAGTTAGAATCTGTGGGGATTCAAGTTGAGTAAAGCAATGCGGTAACTTAGAAATGCAAGAGACATAAAGTACTAATCAATCTATTTGATGAGATTGTGAAGGGTGCATAAATGTAATACAACATATTGTATAAATGTTGAAAAGAGCATCATACATTAATAATGATGGTATTATAAGAAGATCAATGAACTGATACCCAAAAGTACACCTAGTGTACATACATAGTGGAAATCTAGAAGCAAGTCTTGGTGCTTCTGGTTGATGATAAAAAGATATTGTAAGTTTATGAACACTATCTCAACATGCTAATGTGTAAAAATTTACAAAGGTGTACCTTAATGTACATATTTGTGCAGATACATATGAATTTCTAGGGGTAACAACTCACAAACATGAACCTTTACAATTTGAAGAAAAGAATGGAGAGCTCACCAATGTACTTCTTGTGAGAAGTAATAAGAGTAAAATAAATTGTGTGCCTCTAATCTATCTAAACAAAGTACATATAGTGGGGTTGATGCTTTTAGACCAATTTCGAGCAACCTATGTTTATACACTAGATTCAAAACATGATTCTGAATTAGTGAGCAGAGAGTTGGTAAAGCAAAAAGGTTTTTTATAATTATTGCTCATTAGGAGTTAAAGATCTAATGTTAGTAGTAAAGTAACACATGCATCAAGTAAGAAAAGAGAGGATAACTAATCTCTCAGACTTAAGGATGTGAAGTGGTGAATAGTATAGCTTTCACTTATAACTCCTAAATGGGAGATGTATGCAGGTGCATACTGTTTGTTGAATGAGATTATATCTAGACTAAATTATGCATGGCCAACAAAATGTTGAGGTATAAAGAGGGCCATATTAAATCACACAACATGAACAATTTAAGGACCGTGGTTTTGGGGAAGGGAAGGTCTCTTTATAACCCCATGGTTTCTTGGTTTTGATGCCAAATCAATGGTGGTGACAAAAATTCTAGTTTGGGCAAGGGTACCTAATCTTCTTCTCCCCTATTGGAACCCCCAGGTTCTAGAAGGCATTGGGAGCTCTTTGGGAAGGTTTCTAAAGGTGGATCAAGAAAGAATGGACAAAGATATCTCCACTTTTACATGCATATGTGTTGAGATGGATTTAAGAAAAGGCCTTGCTGATCGCATCCACCTGAAACATCAAGACATAAAATGGAGACAATGGTTAGATTTTGAAAATACTACCTTTAGATGCCATATTTTCCATCAAATAGGCACTTGAAGAACACATGGAAAGAAGCAAAGAAAAGGACAAAGAAAAGACAACAAAAGAAAAGAGGATGGAAATTCCTTGATCCTCTTTCTTCAGATGATGAGGATGAAGAAATTGTTGAGACATAGCAAGACCGAGAGAAACAAAATCAACAAGGTTCTCAAAAGGAGGGAGAAGAGAAGAAGAATGATCACAACAAACAGGAAAGACTATCAATAACTCAGCAGTGGTTTCAATCCATGAGAATCAACATGAGGACAAGAACAAAAATCAAGGTCTAGGTGGAACAAAGTGATTAGATGTTACTCAGAGCTCAGATTCAAATATAGAAGCCCTAAACACTTCAAGAAATAATGAACTTCCAATTGTTTAATCTATTCCATCAAGTGGGGTTTCACAAAAAGTCTTAAAGAAAAAAGGAAAAAAAGAAACAAACCAGTTTATCTAGTCAAATGTAATCTTATTTTTATTTTTTATTTTCTATCCTTTTGTAGCGTATCTACTATGTGTGCTTAAAGTACTTATTATGGATGTCGAGACAATATTTGAATGCACTTATGCATATGCTCTATGTCACTTTTTATTTTATTAATAGGACTTGCTCATTTTTCTTCGGAGAAAAATGTTCATTGGTATTTAATATTTAATAATAATTAGATAATAATAGTGTATTGTTATTCCATCCAATTGGATACATGAAGAATTAAAATGAAGAACTAAAATGACTAGATGGTTATTTATTTCACCATTTTGTACTTAAGAACCCTTACTTATTTTTTTGCTTGTGTTGGGTTCCTACCATAACTTCCCAACTTCAGCCTTCAAGCATCAAAGGAGTGGAAAGTATCATTGCATTAACTCTTGTTACAATATTATTAGTGTCTTTATGAACTATCTATTGTAAAGGGTTCCATAGATTCTTCTTCAAGCCCATTCTTATTTCCACTATTATAATGGATATTACTATTTACTAACTCATCACGTCTTTTCGGTGCTTTAACTCATCACATCTTTTGGGTGCTTTAACATTCAAATGAATGCAAGGGTGTCTTTTTTTGGATGCATAAATTTTTAAATTACTACACGTCTTTTTCGTAGAACCAACGAAGAAAGCTTAAGAGATGAATGAATACTTTCATTGTTATCGAATCAACTATGAAACAAAAGGATATACATTTTTGAACTTTATACAATGAATCACTTTCATATTCACTAAAAAGGACATACAAGATAATTAATTTCTTCACGAGATAAAGCAACACAATAGATTTTTTTCATATGCATGTTTGGATGGATGAGAAATAAGAGATTATTGTAGATAAGATATTAGATGGATTGGCTTGTTTGTATATGACTATAGGTCCTATAGTTAATGTAGAAAATATTAATGCATATTATAAAATAATTGAGAAAAACAAATACATATTATGTTATTAGTTAATATATTTTTGTGTATAATGGTGACAACTACAAAAATAATGATGTGAACCTAGAGAATCTCATTTAGAAATATGACATCCTACTATATCTTCCCCCAGTTGTGCCATAACATTAGAGACAAAATAAAAGTGAAGCCAAATAAGAAAAAGAGGAAGATGGATAATAGGGAAGGAGAGGAAACGATACCTAATGACACAATTCTCATGTTAGAGTTATATACTATAAAATCTATTAGTGATCTATTGGAATTCGCAAGCTATTTTGTTTTTACTTGTCATTACTACTATCCATTAGCCTTGCATTCCACACTCAATATCATTAACGTTGTGACTAAATGGATACAAAATTATTTCCTTGATTTACTGATGGTATACTTTGACCCCTTCTATTTTATCTAATTTGGTTTTCTAATTAGTTTTTTCAGTGACTAAGAATGGAATGACAATTTGGATTAAGGCAATGCAAGTGGTGGAGGTAATTTTTTTATAAACCTATGAGTAATATTACTTTTATTTAGATCCATAAATCTATGTCACACTTTTTGGAAAATCAAAGGGGAAAATTAGTCTTTGCTAAGCCACAATCGAGGGATAAACTTGATCAAGGTTTTAAGACCTCAGTAGATGACCTAAAACCACAATCAGGGTGTAATTCAACATTGGAGCTCAAATTAGAGTCTCTAAAACACATTCTCAAGCCATTAATATAATTAATATAATCCTTGATTAAGGATTCAAATGTTTTGTTTTTGCAATTTTTCATAGAGCTACAACTTCCAAAGAGTGAAATCCATTCATCTCTTCCATGGAAGGTGAACAACTTAATTCCAATGGTTGCATCATTGAATCCACATATAATTTTCTCATTTTTGGTTTCATATTATATTTTTGAATTATTTTTTTCTAAAACTTATAGTATAATGTTTTTCCCATGAAGGAAAACACCCAAAGAAAAATCAGTATCGTAATAATTATACATCTAAGAGAAAATTAGTATACCTTCGAATGCTTACTCTTCAAAAGGATATTTCATTTTTTCATTTTATGTAAACATAAGAAAAACTATGTTGAAAACATAAAGGTGTATAATATTTGATTCAAATAATAATTAGTCAACTTAAAAAAATTAGAAAATATAAGTTAAAAAAAACAAAACTATGTGGGATAAATTGTTAGATTATAAGGCTTCAATATGTAATAGAACACATTGTATAAGTGACTAGACATAATGATTAAGTTCAATTGGTGGAATTAATAACTATTATTATTAGAAGGTAGTTAGGTTATCCAGCTAGCTATGAAATCTATAAAAGAGATTCAATGTCAATGTATTCAACGACTTAATAAAAGCATATCTTACATGATTCCCTTATTACCGCAAATCTATTTTTCTTTTCTATAACATTCACATGATATCAAATTGCATAATTCTAAGTGTCAAAATTCATTCAAGTCATCAATACATAGTATTACAGAAGGGTTTCATCATAGAAGGAAATATCTAAAGAATAATTAACACGATGATAATGTCTCCTTATATACTACAACACTCCATAACAAGACTCAACATTACTCTTAACGAAGAGATCAGAGCAACCACTACCATTCTAAAATTAAAGGTGTCATAGAGCCACCATATCTAACAGAAGTAGCTACTGTAAAGAATCCATTCATCATCATAAGCTACCGAATCTCTATTGTTGTAGCAATCAAGTTTGAAAAAATTCAAGCTAATTAAAACCTATCATCAACAATTATAAAGAAGGTCAAGTGAATAGTATACCATCACTAAGATTGAAGGCCAAGGAAATAAAATCCTCTTATTTCCAAATTTTAAGTAGAATCAAGTTTCTACTAATTTGAAATCATGGTCAAAGAAAAATAATCCTAAATGCATAAAGAAAAAACATTTTTTTAAAGAGACAAAACCCATACAATGTACAAATATATAATTTAAAGATATATATAGATCTTACACTTTCAAAACCTAGTTTATTTCCAACAATTTCATTTTTGAAAAAAGAATGTAGTTGTAATATCTAAATTGATGAATCATCCAATCCTAACTACAAGATTGATAAATGCTCAAATGCATGGCAAAGGAAGGTGATTGAGGTGAAAATTGACGATAACCACATGGCATGGATGGAAAACATTGTAGTGGTTCATCATAATTCTGAATTTCTTGCCCTATACTAGCTCTATGATATATATTTTTCTCTACAAGTAGTGTACAACTCTACGTTCTCTCATCAGAATGGGACTAATGATCATTAATAACCTTATGATTGGATATGTATTGTACTATGAAAGCCATGATTTCACACACCATTGTTTTGGATAGGGTTGACATTATGGAGCTAAAGAAGTAGTTCTCAATATTTGAAGGAATGTTTATGGCCTCCATAAAAGGGGTGTTAGGGATCACCATTCGAGTCAAAGGTCTATCAAAAATGCAAACTCATACGAGGATAGCTATGGCTCAAGTGGATTGAAGTAGTTTTCAATATTTGAAGGAATGTTTAAGGCCTCCATAAAAGGGGTGTTAGGGATCACCATTTCAATCAAAGGTCTATCAAAAATGGAACTCATACAAGGATAGCTATGGCTCAAGTGGATTGAAATTCTCCCAAGGAAAACCTAATTCTTATGCCCAAGGACCTACTCACAACCTTGTCAAGTCTAGGTGACACTCCAAACTATAGGAAACCAAGTTTAATCAAGGAGGAGGTAACTATAGGGTCTACCTTGGATAATTACCCATCTTTTGATGAATTTTAGTTGTATTTATGTTTTATTTCTAATGATTCATAGGGCTGATATTCAGGAAATAGGGATGAGCCTTGTCGAAGCAAGTAACTAGACTAGTGATAGGCACCTTTTTATTACTAGACATTGCAATATTTTGATATTACTTGTCCTTCCTATAATTTTATATATTGATATAAACTCTTTGGAAGGTTTGGTTTCCATAGAGGAAAGATTTTTTGGACTCTTAGGAGGGTTGATTTCCCTGGAAGCAGCCTCCCTACTCTCTATGACTTTTTGTATCTTGTGATATTTTTGTGATATAGAAGGCCCCAAAAAAACTATAGGAATGAGAAACCTCACAAAAAATAAAGTGTCTTTTTGCATTTTTAGGTGTAAATTATTTGGACATGTAAGGGATTCAAGGCATATGTAACTTTATATAGATTCATATCCATTAATTCAGGATATTGAGAAATTGAGAGTTTAAAATAGGTTAAGCCAAAAATTTCTAAATTTCATTAACTTGGTGCAACAGGTAAAGCTTTCTAAATTTTTAAGTAATGCATGTTAGAAACCAATTATGTGAGTTTGAAGGCATTAAATTTAATAAATATGTAAAATATCAAATTATTTTCACCATATCTCAATTAAACATGCTATATTTAGCCTAGTAGGCTAGGAGAACTTGTTGAGTGTTGTGAATTAGGAGAAGAAGGTCTAGTGTCACCAATCTAGTTTCCTATGTGATGTAATTGAAACTATGGGAATCACTCAATATCCTTGTTAAGTCAAGTACATTCAACCTATGTCATTTGCTTTACAGTAAGTATGATCATTGAAATGAGGGGTAATGCTTAGGGTTTCCTAGGAACCTATAAAAAAAGGGAAAAAATAGAAAGTTAGCACACCTTCAAGGATCACCCTTACAAATGCAATGAATTTTCTATTTAGGTTTCATTCTTTGTTCAAAGAACATGTTCCTTTTATATGAATAATGTAAAAAAAAAAACATCAATATTATGTTTAGGTTGATGAATAAATTAGGATATATTTTGTTTTATATGATATAAAAGCATTTATTCATACAAATATATCTCAAAAATAATTATTTATATATATTTTTTGTATGTAGCATAAAAGCATTTATTCACACAAAATATATCTCAAAACAATTATTGATATTAAATAGGACATTCTATTTGGTTGGAAAGATAAAAAGGGTGTATTACTTGTAGTGGTTCAAGAGTATCACTTTACTTTTGACAAAAGATCATCAATATGCATTCATTTCTTTAAAATTCTTAGATCATTATTTTATAAATTTAAAGTTGAATTTGTTCTCAACAAAAGAAAGTGGAAAAAAAAGACATTGCAAAATAAAATGTAAAAAAAAAAACAAAAAATATTTAATAGCATTTCAAAGAAATTTATATTTAATTAATTAGCAGATTCACTACAATAAACTAAAATTTATAAACACAAAATTCACTTCAATCAAATAAAGTAAAATCTATCAACACACAATTCATGTATACAAATAAGTAGTGACATGTCACAACCTTATTCTAGTATTGAAGTCTCATTAAATGTGTGTTTTTAATTGTACCACTTATATGGTCATCTCACTTTTAGATAACTATAACTTTTAACAAAAATTTAAAGGAAATAATTAGAGTATATTCTATTTATGTGATTTTATTATTGTAATGCTATCTAAAGATGAAATTTTATTCCCAAAAATAATATAAAATAACACAAATATGGAAAATTAAATAGTTTGCATTATTAAAATTATTAATTTACAAAATTTAATAATTTAATAATTTTAAAAAGTATATTTAATAACATGTTTTTTAAATGAAAAATAAATTTGTAATATATTGATAGTAACAAGGGAAGATTCCCAAGTTGCAAAGGTAGCATATCTGTGTTAATTGAGCCATGAGAAATGTGTTAAATGTTTGGTTTTCCAATTATTTACAAGTTCCTAGATTGTTTTTTAAATAAATATTTTATTTGGCTGGGTAATTATCTACAAAATTGGAGCTTGGTTTTTAGATCAATTTATTAGTCTAAGATTTTTTTTTTGGAATGTTGTTTTATAAATAAATTGGCTTAAAATTTTAATGGATATTTTTCCTTACATATTTTTAATAAATAAATTTGGATATGATAATAATTAAATATAAATATATTTTCATATTAAAATAAAAGTTGATTTTCATTTTCCAATTCATTCCTCTAAATTGAGATTAATTTGATTATAGCAGTAAAACAAATGAATTACTATTCCTCCTTCAATGACTCTCTCTCTTAGTTCAAGAATTTATTTTGATTATAGCAGTAAAACTAATCAATTAGTAATCATCCCTGGTTATCTCAAGGGGCACAAAATAATAAGATATTATTTTAGCTCAAGAATATCCCAATAATTGTTACCTCAAATTTCCATTTATCTCAAGTAACAATTTTTTATGTAATTACTTTCATGTGTAAAAATAATTTTCCATGTAATAACTTGTTTATGGGAAAATTTCCAAGTTTGTCAAAGACCCAATGAATAAGCAAAATGGAAATCTTATACATTTATTATAAACATCTACCAGCATTCAAAATAGCCATAATATGTTCATGACTTACAAGTATGAATACAAGATAATATGTTCATGACTTACACATATGAATACAAGTTTGCCTGTAAACATTAGTCCAAAAAATGAATATGCATTATTATTGGCCAGGTTGTCCTAACTATTCCTCTATATATTTATATAAAACAACCACATTAATCATCATATAGTTCCTAACTAATCCTATAAATTTATATAAAATAACCTCCATCATAAATTTATATAAAGTAACCACCACCATAAATTTATATAAAATAACCACCATCATTTATATGATGGTATGTTCATGGCTAACAACGGCCAATCAGTCAACATGCTAGCATAAAATGGATATATATACATTTACAAGAAACTTTCACCAATGGTTAGGAGTAATAATAGTATACTTTCTACCTAAATTCCATTTTAATAAACACTATATTTACAATAAAAATAATATAACTATATAAACTCCACTACTTCTGTTAATTAGTTAAAATACATTACAAAATTGTTAAACTACCCTCTAAGAGAATTTGATTTGATTTCACCCAAGGCAAAGAATATCTTAAAAACTGCATGAATTGAAATTATTTACCATTTGCTCAACCGTCATCATTGTAAAGTTTCATCACTGCCTTCTTGAACCCTACACATTGTCAATGGTATGTAGTCACTACCCTTTTTGAAGTCTACATTGTCAAAAATAATTCAATCATGTGTCATACAATTAGGAATTATAATTTATTTTAATAAGAGCATCACAAGCATTACCTTGTTGATTGCTCCATGCCAATGCTACAAAGGTATGAAGAGGAGATTCATTATTTGGTAAAGAATTGGTTGAGTTTAGAAAATAAAAGGAGAGGAATATAAAATTATAAATTTGATCCAGATTAAGCTCTTGTTTACCTCCCAAAAGGCTTCCAAAAGGCTTTGAATAGACAAGATAATAGTACAAACACAACATATGTAGAGGACCATTTTTCTAGTAATCAATTCTCATTACAAATCAACTTATAAAAAGTAACAGATTACCTAGTATACCATAAGTGGCATGCCATACTTAGGCTTGAGAGTTGAAGGTACTATAACTTAAGGGAAAGGTAAGAAGCAAACAAAACATACCTTAAGAATGTGCAAGCATATGTTTCTTTGTCTACCTCCCAAAAGGCTTTGAATAGATAGGAGGGGAGGATAGTAAGAACTATGCAGAGGACCATTTTTCATGTAATCAATTCTCATTACAAATCAAAATATACAAAGTAACAAATTACCTGGCATACCATACTTAGGCTTGCAAGCTTGCAAGTTGCAGGTAGCTGTATTAAAACTAGAAGGTAAAGGAAAAGAAAACTAGAAGGTAAGGGAAAAGATAAGAAACAAACAAAACATACCTTAATAATGTCCAAGCATATGTTTCCAATATTGTCAACATTAGGTTGGGGCCACATCACATGAATATAGTATTTTAAATTTATTAAAAATAATGGACCATTTTGCTAAATAAAATTTCCTTATATATAATTTAATGTTATAAATAATAATGACGAAGAACTTATTACAATTTGAATAATATCAAATCCCTAGGAAATTGGTGGGGTTGAGGAGAATCTAATTTTTAAAATTTATTTAAAGCCAATGCAACCTAACAAACTCTTTAATACACTATAGTAGTTGATACACATTAAGACAAACCATATACTAAGTATATTCCTTGAGAATCAATCTAGGCAACACATCAGTATCCACCTTAGATTGAAATAAGAAGCCTTAAGAAATTATAACTTTAATTCCACCATATTCTATTTACATTATTTTATTATTGTCATGCTATCTAAGATGGAATTTTATTCCAAAAAAATATAAATAACATAAATATGGAGAAAATCAAATATTTTGCATTATTTAAATTTCTAAATTATACATTTTATAATAAATATTTTTAATGAAAATATAATTTGTAAAATATTGATAGTAACTCTAAAATTTTTATATCTAAATAATATTTTATAACATAGAAAAACATTACTTTTCATCTCCAGCAAATAAGGTTTATGTAATCACTTTTATGTGTAAATAATTTTCCATGTAGTAACTTCTAGATAGGCAAATTTCCAATGTAGTCAAAGACTCAATAAATTAAGATAATGGAAATGATATACATTTATTATAAACATCTACCATGCAAATTTCCATTCTCCTCAAAGACGCAGAAATGGAAATGATATACATTTATTATAAACATCTATCAACACTCAAAACAACCACATAAATCATGAGACAATATGTTCATGAATTACAAGTATGAATACAAGTTTACCAATAGTCTATAAACATTTGTCCAAAAAAATGCACCAGGATTCATCATATAATTCCTAACTAAACTTATGCATTTATATAAAAAACCACCATAATTCATATCATGGTTAGTTTATAACTAAGCAAATTCCATAGGACAAAATGGATATATATACATTTAAAAGAAACATTCCCGATTGGTTAAGAGCAACAATAAGTATACTTTCTCCCTAAATTCAATTTTAATAAACAATATTTTACAATAAAAATAATACAATTAACTACAGAAATTTTAAACCACCCTCTAAGACATTTTGTTTTGATTTCAGGGAAGGAAAATAATCTTTGAATCTTGTAAAATACATGAACTAAAACTATTACAAGTTGCTCCACCTTCATCCCTGTTTCATCACTACTTTTTTCATCACTGCTTTTTTTGAAGTCTACACATTGTCAACCATAATTAGTCAATGCCTTAACACTAAGACTTCTAGACTATTATTAAAAGCCAAATTAATTCAAACATCGTGCCATACAATTAGGAATTGTAATTTATTTTAATAAGAGTCACAAGGATTACCTTCTTGATTGCTCCATATGGAGGCTGCAAAGGTATTAAGTGAAGATTTATTATTTGGTTCTACACAATATAAAAGAGTTGATTGAGTGTGGAAAACAAAACTAGAGGAATATAAAATTACAAAGTTGATCCAGATTAAGCTCATGTTTAACTCTCAAAAGGCTTTGAATAGGTAGGAGGATAGTACTAACATCATAGAGGAGGATAGTACTAACATCATCATGTGTTGAGGACCATTTTTCCTATAACCAATTCTCATTACAAATTAATGTATAAAAAGTGACATATTACTTAAATTAATGTATAAAAGGTGACATATTACTTATCATAGCATAATTAGGCTTGAAAGTTATAAGGAACTTTCTAAAACCTAGAAGGTAAGGGAAAAGACAATAAACAAATAAAACATACCTTAAGAATGTCCAAGCATATGTTTCCAAGCTTGTCAACATTAGGATGGAAGCAAGGTGTCTCAAATTTCACTACAGGACGCTTGAAGGATAATCCTTTGGAAAACTCTAAGAAACCTTATATCTCAGACCCTTATAAACAGTGTCTTTTCCTCCATTTATGGTGTCAACCCAAGAGAAAATGTCATCTGCCTCTGGAAAAGCTGAAATTCCAGGTGTACCACTCATCTTAAGATTGAATAAGAATTAGAAAATAAAAATTATGTTCTGGGTAATAAAATAAAATCACTAAAATATAGCAAAATGGAATAGAAAAACAAGAAAATTGCAATTTAATTATAAGATTATTATGCATTCTATATAATCCATAAAGTTAAAACAGTTTTGAATAGAATATATTGTTAATACATTCTTTTTGTGAAATTAGTAGATCCAAGAAAAACAAAAAATATATACTCTACATAAAAAGTGAATAGGGCAAACAGCAAACAAAAAAATATATACACTATGTTAAAACATAATATAAGAATAGTGAGTATGGCAAACATGATA
>APFE031538651.1:0-12180 GCA_000404065.3 Pinus taeda | reverse complement strand
AAAAATCCAAAGTGTTGTTGCACTTTCAACAACAGAAGTAGAGTATGTTGTTGCTACAGAGGCTAGTAAAGAAATGGTTTGCTTACAAAGGTTTATGGGTGAATTGGGTAAGGAGCATGATATGGGCGCATTATATAGTGATAGCCAAAGTGCCATTCATCTTGCAAAAAACTCAGCATTTCATTCCAGGGCTAAACACATACAGCTCAAGTACAATTTCATATGATCAGTGTTGGAAGATGGAGAGTTGAAGATGGAAAAGATAGACACTAGCCAGAACCCTGCAGATATGCTAACAAAAGTTGTAACCAGTGAGAAACTGAGAATATGCTCAGTTTCAATTTGTATTCAAGGATGACGATGAAGATGAGAAACAACCAGGTCCAAAGAGGAGTCATTTTCTAGAAAATGAAGCAGTGATGGAGTTGCTACAATCATTCTCCAAGTGGAAGATTGTTGGATGTGGAGCATGATTGTTTAGAGGTCTTTGTTTCAGCCAGATGTATACCCCAGGAAGTTTGTACATCCCTCCACGTCGGGGGGTGCGAGGGGGCTGATACCCCCTGGATGGGGGGTCCGGGGGGCAGCGGTCCCTCGGTGGGGGTTTGGGGGCAGCGCCCCCAAAGTTAAAAACAGAGGTAAAATTGTCTTGTAAAAGTATAGTAATTTCTAGACAATCTGGGTCGTTCATTAGGCGGATGATCTGACAGTAGAAAATATGTTTAGTTTAGGGTTTTTTGCCCTAGAAGGCAACCCCCCTCTTTGTATGAGGGCATTGTATTGATTCTATGTAATAGATGTGTATTCTCCGAGATAGAAATAGAGAGGCGAGACTGTGAGATAAAATCGAGGATATTATAGTAGATCTATTGTAGGTTGTGTCTCTTCATTTTGCTGGATAATAGAAAGGAAGGACTAGGTGTTTGGGGTGGGCGTAGCCCAAATTGGGTGAACCACATATATCTATGTATCTCTTCTTTTATGCATTTTTTTTTTTTATATTTCTACAATATTTTATGTGTTCCATTGCTCCATAATATATAATTTTCTAACAAAAATTAAGCTAAAAGAGGTGTGTATTTTTAAATTTGCATTGCTTTTGTTTGAAAAATCAGTTTGAAGTGATTCAAAGCAAATGATGAATGATAGATATCATTAATTAGTCTAAAGTTCCTCCCAATTTTTTTTTTCTACACCCACTAAACCCTCTAAAGGCTCTACCATGACGCATGAAGAAGAAATGCATGGGGGCTTCACCCAGTGAATCTCTGACATATCATGTGCATTCATAGCATACTAAATAATACCCCTAATTTGACTACATATTGAAAAAAACCTCTAAAAATAAAATTATTTAACCCCCTACCAATACGAACCCAATACACCTTCCCAATTTAAAAAACCCCTACTTTCACTAGATATCGTAGGTATCCTTTTTTTCATTAATTTATTTTATACCACTATATATTTTTTCATTAACTTTGAGCTCCATTTTTTATACCTACCAATATAAAAACCCTTCAGCACCTATTATATGCTCAATATATTATGTCATTTTTTCCTCAATATATATCCCCCAATATGAACCCACGTGGTATGGTATTGCTCCCACAATGAAGCTCCCGTGATGAAATGCAACATGATATATCAAAATTTCAAGACTAAGTGCAACAATTTTCACTCTTATAGAGGGCAACTAAATATGAATTGGAAGTGATGAATGTTAATATGGATGGTTTAGAGGAAAATAAAATCATGCATGGAAGGTTTAAAGGAAGGTTTGACAAACTTGCTATAGGAAATGGTTCCTAATGGTGGTAAGGTAGTCCATGAAGATCATAATGAGAACAAAAGGAATGTGAATCATGATTTTAGACACTCTGACTTTGGGTTGAATACCCATCACACTCCAAAGATCGATATGAGGAATTTTGATGGTAAGGATCTCGTAACATAGAAACTACAGATGGCATAATTCCTTGATCTACATGATGTGCCACACACATAAAAGGTACACATTGGATCTTTATATTTAGAACCTAATTTGTTTGTGTGTTATTAATGGTGTTTTTCTTGTAAATTAATTATCACCTGGATAATTTTTATCGTGAAATTGCTAACAAATTATGATGATACAAATAGAAATAACTTCTTTATCCAATTGATGAATCTCAAACAAAAGGGTCCAATGGCAGACCACATTGAGGACTTCCAAATATTGAATATAAAGGAACCTGATATTCGAGTGGATCATATGATTGAATTCTTCACAGGGACTTCAAAAGATAACATCCAAAATGAGGTTTTCCTTTGGGAACCTAATTCATTGGAAAATGCATTTAGGGTGGCAAAAAAATTTGAAAGAAAAGCTATGGAAACAAGTAGGTCTACCTCTCACAAATCTAAATATGGAAGTGTTTCTTCTTCTAACCTCCCCTAACCTACAAGGTTGACACCACAACAAACAGAGGAAAAAATAGATACAGTGAAGGTGACAAGTGTGTTGAGAATAAATTATTTTACATAGATTGTGAAGAGGAGCAAGAAAAGGAACAACAAAAACCAAAAGGAGAATATATACATTAGGAACCAACCCCAGAGAAAGAAGAAATGAATCTAGCCATACATTTTAATTCATTAGAGGGAATTACGACTCCTGAAACTCTCAAGATAAAGCATATATCAAGAAGAAAAAGGTAATAGTGCTCATTGATTTGGATAGTACCCATAATTTAATTCATTGTAAGATATCCAAGGAATTGAATTACTTTGTATAACCAACACAAGAGTGTCAAGTGATGGTTTCAAATGGAAGAAGTATAAATTGCTCAGGGAGGTGTGTTATAGACATATTTGGGCACTACAACTCCAATCACATATGTTGATAAACCAAGTGCTCTTAAACCCGTAAAAGTGTTGTTTAATATCCTAAAGGATCAAGGTCAGCTGATTACGTCATTTCCCAGACGTTCCACCTAAAAAACTACTCAGAACTGGTAAAAAATGACCCATACATACTACTCCTTGGTCAAAATGTGATGCATATCACCTATTACACATGGGAGGTGTGATGCATACTAAGAAGGCCTTCTGTAGGGTGCGATGGGTGAGAGCAGACAAAAGGCAGATGCACTTGGCTAAGTGGAAACCCAGAGAATCTTCTAGAAACCGCTCATATGACACTTGCCTCTCTAAATTCACCCAGAGATGAGTAATAGATCATGAAATCTCCAAGTGGTATGAAGAACTATGAGTGAAATGGCACTAATCAAAAACCGAGAAGCTGACTCACCCCCTACAAATATCTATATATGGATCCCTCATCCTAGAGATCCAGAGGTTGGAATTTTGTAATCTGTAAGGAAGTGTTGTTGGTTTCTCTTTGAGACATTGTATTGTTGGGTGATCTTGCTTCTCATGAGGTGAAGAGGGCTTTTATGCTGGGAGGATGATGTTTGCCTCTACATGTGTACTTTGAAGCGTGACAAGTGAGAAAGGAGTGGCAAGCTCTATCAAAGGAGAGAGGAAACAAGCAAAGAGCCAAGCGAAAGATTAAGGTTGGTGCTCTTTGCTTCTCTCTTATCTATCTTCCATCAAGGAAAACACAAGTTACTTTGAATTGTTTGTTTCTAAGATAGCTACCCATCTTAGTGGGAATAGAAGATCTGAATAGACACTACTTTTCCCGGAAACAAAATGTTGAATCTGTTGGGGAACAAATAGTTTGTTTGTTTGTTAATTTTTTCTTTATAAACTATATACATAGCCTGAAGTTAAGCCAGCTAGCCTTCGAACTACTTTTGCTATGCAACTATAAAGTAGATCAATGCTGCTTCAGTCAATCTCCAGGTTGGTTTATGAACTGAAAATTTGACTTGCAAACATCCTAAGTGCCCTGGTGATAGCTCAATAACCTCATAAGATCATACCCCTTTGCTTTGTGTTTACTGTCTATCATAAGCTTGGCCTAAATCACTGAACTTAGTTGCAAATTGTGAGTGAAAACCAAGCCAAGTCGTGTCCCTGGTCCATCGCGCTGTCTCTCATTGGCAGTATGGATGCATCACACCTCCCATGTGCTATAGGTGAGATGCATCCCTTTTTCCCTTAAGGACAGGTGTGATGATTGAACGAGGCTGTTTCCTTCTCTGGAATTTGGTTTTCTCTTCATTGTTTTTAGCTTTATTCAGTAGTTTTGTTGCATATGATCAGTATATCATTGTTGAAGCCTTGTTCATTTACACTATTCAGCCTCCATTGATAAGGAATTGTAAATGCTTCTTATGTATTTTTCATCATTTACAGTCCTCCTTTGCAAAAAGTAGCTTAATTGAACTATTGTCTTTTGATTCGAAAGTGTTGCAGTTGTCATTTTGAATCAAGAAAAAGAGTGTCGTAAAGTCTTCTTCTTTTAGATGTATAGTTAATGTACTTCTGATTCTACATTGTTTATGGTATCATAGATCTCTATGCTTTGATGGTATTTTGTTGCTTTACCTCTACAGGTGTTCTTTGAATTGGGACAAGTGAGAAAGGAGTGGCAAGCTCTATGAAAGGAGAGAGGAAACAAGCAAGGAGCCAAGTGAAAGATTAAGGTTTGTGCTCTCTGCTTCTCCCTTATCTATCTTCCATAAAGGAAAACACAAGTTACTTTGAATTGTTTGTCTCTAAGATAGCTACCCATCTTAGTGGGACTAGCAGATCTGAATAGACACTATTTTTCCCAGAAGCAAAGTGCTATAATATTAAGTTAACAATTGGGAAATATGTCTTGAATAATCCAATTCTTTCCGTTCCAATGGGTCATGCTAATGTTGTAATAGGATTCCAATGGTTAAAATTTTGGAGGATGATAGTTTTTAATTTTCAAGAAATTTTCCTGAATTTTTTCTAGGAGAGAAAGGAAATTGGATTAAGGGGTATTATAAGGATATTGGGGTAGATAATCAAATGTAATTTCATGACAATGACTTTAAATAATGAACAATGCGGTGTAATTGCACAATTATCTTCATTATAGGTTCAAACATCGAAATCATCCATTTCTTTAGATCTCCAAAGAGTCTTGGAAAATCATTCAAAGGTATTTGAGACTTTGAAATGTCTCCCACCTATTCATGATCATGATCATGCTATTTACTTGATTCCAAGTAGTGTTCCTCCAAACAACATACCGTACATTAATATCCCTATGCCCAAAAGAGTGAAATTGAATGTTTGGTTGCAAAAATGTTATAGGAATTTATAATTCAACCTAGACAAATTTCTTTCTCTTATCCAATAGTATTGGTACACAATAAGGAAAAATCATGGTCTATGTGTCCACACTATAGAGAGCTCAATAAGCTCACTATTAAAGTTAAATTTCTCTATTCTTGTCATTGATGAATTGTTGTATGAATTACATGGAAAAAATTACTTCGACAAGTTGGATCTTCATTTTAGATATCATCAAAGTAGAATGCGGATAAAGGGCAATCCAATAACAACATTCAAAAATCATGAAGGTCATTATGAATTTTTGTCCATGCCTTTTGGCCTTTCCAATGCACTTTCCACATTTAAAGGTTTGATTAATTCCACTTTCAAACCTTTTCTTAGAAAATTTGTGTTAGTATTTTTTGATTATATGTTAATCCACATCAAGTCTTGAAAAAATCATGTTTAACAAACTGATAGTGTGCTTAAATTATTTGAGGAGAAACAATTGTATGAAAAACCCTTCAAATGTTTCTTTGGTTTATAGGAGGTGGAATATTTGAGTCAGATTGTATCTCAATATGGTGTTGAGGTAGACCCTAAAGAAACCTAAAGAAACTTCAAGGATTTCTCACGTTTACAGGGTATTATCACAATTTTGCTAAGGATTATGGGAAAATAATAGCATTTTTAACAACATTAGTGAAGAAATATGCATTTTTATGGACTCCAAAAGCAACTAAGGTGTTTGAACATCTTAAAGAAGAAACATTCAAAGTTTTGGTCTTAGCTACACTGAACTCCACAAAATCATTTATTGTGGAATGTGATACCTTAGGAAATGGAATTGGTATTGTTTTAATGCAATAATGAAGACCCATGTATTTTGAAATTCATCTAATAAAGGGGAATTATTTACACAAAACTATTTACGATAAAAAATGTTGGCAATACTACATGCCTTGAAGAAATGGTGCCCTTACATAATGGAAAGATACTTCATGGTAAAAACATATCATGATAGTATTAAATACTTTTTGGACAAAAGATTATCTTCATAAGGGTAGTAAAAATGGGCCACAAAGATATTGGGTTGGGTCTTTGAAATCATGTACAAAAATAGGAAAGCAAAATGTTGTTGTAGATGTGATCTTAAGAAGGAATGATGATGTGGAAGCATTTCTCTGTGCCATTTTTATTATCCAACCTAATTGCATAATTGAAGAAAGGGATGAATGGAAGAATTACAAGGAGGAGTGGAAAGTAATTCAAAAGTCGTAACAAGATCTTAATACATCTGATACATTTTTCGGATAATGGTTCATTATGGTGCAAATATCACTTACATATATGTAAGAACTCCCAACAAAAAAAAGTTATTCTTTTGGAATTACATACCTCTCCTTTAGGGGTGCACTCACGATTGTTAAAAACTTACCACATGGTCAAGAAGTAATTTTTTGTGATTGCCTTAAATATGATATTCATAATTTTTTCATGAAATGTTTGGTTCCCCAAAAAAATAAAGTTGATACAATTAAGACCCCAGGTCTGTTACAACCTTTAGTCATTCCAAGTCAAGATTAGGAGGAGGTCTCAATGGATTTTATCACAAGTTTACACAAGTATGAAGGAAAGAGTTTCATCATGGTGGTATTTTATAGACTTACCAAGTATGCACAATTTTGTACACTATCTCATCCTCTCAAAGCCAATATAGTTATTACAACACTTATGGAAATTGTTAGAAATATAGATAGAAACCAAAATACTATTATAAGTGACAAATATCTCATTTTCAGTGGAAATTTTTGGACAAAAATATTTTTTTTTGTCTTGGTACTCAATTAGCTCATATCTCATCTTATCATCCTCAATTTGATGGGAAAACCGAGATAGTGAACAAATGTTTGGAAGGATATCTTCGTTGCTATGTATCTGATAAACAAACATAATGGGTTAAGTTGTTACCATTGGAAGAATGGTGGTATAACACTTCCTTCCATACCACAATAAAAATGACCCCATTTATGGCACTTTATGGATACCACACACTATCCATCACATCGTCTTTAAGAGAAAATTATATGGTTCAAGTAGCGGGAGATCACATTGAACATCAAGCACAAGTTCGCCAGCTCTTAAAGGATAACATATCTTCCCCACGGAATGAAATAAAACAATAGGTAGATTATGATCATAGTGAAAGAAGTTTTAGTGTAGGTGATTGAGTGTTTTTATGGATACAACCATACAAGTAAGTGTCCATTAAGCAAGCTAAGAAGTATAACAAATTATCACCCAAGTAATATGGTCCTTACAGGGTGTTGTAAAATATTGTTACTATGGAATACAAATTGGAGTTCCTTGCATCTTCTTGAGTCACTCAATTTTCCATGTTTCATGCTTAAAGAAGGTTATAGGTGACAAGCTCCCCATTCAAACAACATTTCTAGAACTTGATGAAGAAGGAAAAATCATATTGAAGCATGAAGCGGACGAACCCGACAACTATGGAATTGATCATTTTTCAGAGTATCTCATTAAGTGAAAGAACATACCCATTGATGGGTCCACATGGGAGGATGAGAATTTTATTTAGAAACATCTAGAACTACTCAAGAATTGAGGACAACACTTTTATGGAAGATGGGGGCATGTTAGGTCACTATAATACTAGTGTAGCCCCCATATTGTTATTGTTGTGCCCTATAGAAGCCCACTATTCTTATTTTTGTGCCATTATATTATTATTTTTATCTAATCCCTAATTATATTATGATCCTTTAGAGTCGTATGTATACCAAGGAGGCTTTGTCATTTGTATCATCCAAAAATTGTTCATTTGTGCGATGTAAATGGAGGTTGGCCCTTCGAAGAGGCTTATTTTCGACTCTTTGATCTATCTTTTCTTTGTTTTTACAATCTGATTATGTAACATCTGTTCAGATAAAATACTATAATAGCATATAAAACTCAACTCTTATTAGACTAAATTCTAGGTTATTGTGATAAAATACTATAATATCACAAAAAAACTCCACTCTTATTTTATTTGCATGTAAGTTTTCTTTTATGTTATAAATGTTTTAATAAATTCAAAATCAGTATAATATAATTTGTAATAAAAAACACAAATAATACCATAAATACAAAATAGAAGCATGATTGAGGCGCTCATGATAATGCGTTAAGACGGTATTGTCGGCTTACTTGAATTTCCCTCGTGAATTTCATTGTTGGCAATATGATACCACACTAAGAAATTTCCTTCAAACACTCGTAAAATTAAAAAAAAAAATCATTCTACGTGATCATATCTTGATGCATAGTGGACATTGGAGCTATGTCCATGTTGCATAGTGGACATCGGAGTTATGACCATGCCCGCTTCATCAAGGTCTTTAATTTTCATCCCCTCAGCTTTTTTATTCCATTTTTTTATTTAATCCTCTCCTTCTTTTCCAAAATTGTTTTTGATTTGCTTATTAGATGTTATACATTCACTAGCGTGATTATTCCAACATCATCTCCATTATGTTTATGAGAATGTTCATTCTAGATCATGTTAACTCCATTTTTTTTTTTATGTATGAGTGAGAATAATAATTTTATTTTGAGAGGTGCTTCTATCTTCTAAATTTTTTGTATAACCACATTATAATTACCTAATCATTCTTTTTCAAAGATTTATATCCCAGTTTACTAGTGTAATGTCTACATGTGGAATTATAAATGCATAACAATTTATCGTTTCCTTCATTGACCCTCATAGGTGCATTATTAACTTGTGCAATAGGGCCATCCCTAATTATCATTCCATATAGCTTAAGGTTTAGGTCTGATGTAGAAACTCATCATTGATTCCATATCATAGTGGTAACCTCATGTTCTATTTTATTTATGCTGCAAAATCCTCTTTTGTAAAGGAACAAAATAAACACATTTGGGAAGATATTTTCTTACATTTTTTTATAACATCCATTCCAATGCAGACCCTAAATCTAGACTTGAGCCACTAAGCATGACAAGTACCAACTATATGTTCAAATTCTTGATAGATCACCCCCCAATGGTTGGAGGAATCACTCACCTTCACTATCATTACAATATCATAATAAAGTACATTTTTCCACAAGTAATAGGTGAGTGACTTGTAAGTTTTTTCACATCAAAATTACTTGAATGGGCTGAGACTATCTAGACCTAATTATCATCCAACTAAGATACTCTAAAGTTATTAAAACTAAGTATAGACAAAGGGCACACCCTAGTCAAAGTCCTGTAGAGGGCCTAAATATATTAGATCCTTCCCCATTCATTAATATTAGAAATGAGGAGAAATTAACACAATTGATAATCCAATTCACCATGTTTATGTCAAAGCCAATGAAAACCAATAATTTTTTTGAAACGTTCCATGAAATCTAGTCATAAACCTTGGAAATATATAACTTCATCACTAATATGGGTATGTTTTTAGTTTTGATTGTGTGACCCTCTCTATATTGGACCAATTTCTTAACGTATCATTTGACCACTGAGGTACTCAAGTTTCTCATTAAAGATAATTCTCAAAAGCATAAGTTTAATTCTTACAATGATATTATAGATGTAATTACATAAATAGTTATGCTAAAAATAAACAAAGGTCATTAAGAAATCAGTCTATCTAGTGAAAGAGCTAAAGCTAAAGCTCACTGTAGGGGGAGTCTAGTCAACTCTAATTGTCAATAGTCCAATCACTACATCACAACTGAACTTCCACTCAATCAATGTGTTGGAATTTCCTCATATATTTCTTAGGCAACTTCAGTAAATGATATTATTTTGTCCTAGGCCATTGGATGTCTCTTTGGCCAAAAATCAAAGTTGAGTAAATGAGATTTTATTTATTGGACAGATTACCTCAAAGTTGAGGGCCTTAACTATCTGTTTGAATGACATGGCAGGATTCAGTCCATTCTTGTGCTTCAAGAAAACAGGCATCAGTAATGTGTTGCATTACAAATTATAAATGCAATGTTCAATCTTAAAAAAAAACCGTTATTGTCTTTCCACAATTTTATTTTGGGATTATTCTTTTTTAACTTTTAGTATTTTAATAATTAATATCATCTTGAACATACCATTGAATCAGTAACAACCTATAATGACGTTGGCCTTTCATTAAATTATCTATATTCCATACACAATCCATGGTTTAATGAATTTGATCAATATTCCATACACAGTAAAGAATTCATGGTTCAATGAATTTGAAATCACATAAACAAACTTGCTAATTAAAGAATTCATGGCTCAATGAATTTGAAATCACATAAACAACCTTGCTAATTACATATTTGCATATAGTCTGAACAAAAAGTGTTTACATATGCTGATAATTGAGCAGAACGAAATCCTAGGAAGAAACATAAAATTCTATGACAAATTTTTTTTTCAAAGACCGGCAACAACCCACTTTAATCATCTAATCTGATAGCCTACGAGGGAGAAAACGCATGGGCTCGCTTACAAGGCATCGCAAACTGCGGGTGCAAAAGAGAACATGTTGGTGGCGACGTCATAGAGAATTTGGTAGTTGTGCTGTTGAAAATTGCCTAATATGGACATGTTTGGACTAGGTAGCATTGCCAGGCAGATAACACCACTGGCATCAACGTACATGTAGTTTTCTGGCTCCACATTATAATCTGCTCCCTCGAAGTGGAATGTTAAAGTGGGAAAGTTAAAATCGTTATTAGCTGGAACGTTAAAACAGAGGTTTAGTCCGATTTCAGACCCATCCACTTGCTCCAAGTGAGTGGAAGAAGAGATTAAGGATTTCCTCAAAACTTGATATGCACCGTCATACAGAAATGTGAAAGTGGTTCCAGAGTCTATCACAAATCCGCCACTACCATCGTTTTGATCAATATCAAAAGAATCATCGGGGATATCCACTAGTGCACCTCCAAGGCTAATTCCTAACAACGAAAGATAATAGGAACTTGATGCTGCGCTGTTTTGAATAAAAGGAGTTGAACTGACAGCAGCCGCGCCCTTGAAAGTAGCAGTGTGACCTATAAACAAAGGGCTGCCTCGGGAAGGATAATCATTAAAAGACGTGAGGCAGTAAGCAAACTTATCACCTCCTACTGAACCAAGCTGTGAAATTAAAGATAAGTCACCTCGTCCGAAGCCTACCATTCCACCTGTTTGGCCGAAGTGGCCTTCATTGTTTACGCCGCAACCAAACTGAATCTCGTAGACTGACTCTGATGAAAAGGTAAACCTTTCAATTGAGAGGGTCCCTGTGCTGAAGGAGTCATCACCATACGCATACCTGTAATTACACAGATGATCAGCGTTGCAACCCATATTAGGTTTTGCCTGGCACTCAGAACTATCGCATGGGACGGTCATGAAAGTGGAGGACTGGATAGGATCATAGATTGGAGAGGATTGATTATAGCAATAATCACAGGGCAAACACTGTGTCCATATCAAGTCACTGCCTGTGTCTAGAATTCCAGAATACGATAAAGGCGGCTCACCAATTCCTACCTCCATCAAAAATTCTCCACTTCCTGCACTTATCGGAGCTTGGATTCTTGCACTTTTATGAGCTAATTGAGCAGCAGCCTTTAGAACTACAGATTTATGTAGTGTTTGAACCCTTGCTTGACTGCGTTGCACTGCTTGCTTAACCCTTTCAGTGGACGTAATATTCCCTGGAAAGAATGGGGAAAGCCATGAGTCTCTATGCACCAGATCTATTCTCAACCCAACAGCGGGTTTCTGCTCAGGCACTGGAACCTTGCGCCCAACAGCGGGTTTCTGCTCAGGCACTGGAACCTTGCGCCCAAGCGGCCTGCATTGCATCAATGGTAATAGGGACAGCAGTAACAACAAATGAATAATGAGGGGTTTGCAGGGAGATGTAGCTGATTGTCCAGCCATGCTTCGTGAATGGAAAACACGTACGTACGTTGAGGC
>APFE031538649.1:73521-84833 GCA_000404065.3 Pinus taeda | reverse complement strand
TTTACTAAAGGCCTGTACAGTACTTTTAATTTCCTGCATTTCTTTCTTTCGTTTTATGTATATAATGCCTTTTATTGTTGTGTTTTGATAGCTGTATATACATTTCAAATTCTTCTTGTTTATATTTCTGCACTTTTCCATGACTGATCAGTGCGTTATGTAGGTTTCTTAGGCGTGCCCGGGACAGTTTCTTTCTTTTCTTTTGCACAACTAGTGACACTTGTGATCATATTGTCTATGTTGCTGACCTTTCTTGTTTTGCATCCTTTATTTCCTTACTATCATTTAGTTAATTTGCATAGTTTCTTTTTGTTTTTAGACATCAAGTTGTTTATCTATTGATGGTTCCTTCTTTATAATTGAATATCTTCATTAAGGACCAAAATATCACTTAGCACAGCTTGGTCTAGTTGTTCAAGAACTCACAATTGCTTGACTTGTTTTTAATTGTTTATCACATGATATATCCAGTGAAAAGGCAAGAGGTTAAGAAGAAGTTAAAGTATTTGTGACTAAGTCTTTTTTTTAGGTAGATTTACTTTAGTTTCACATTGCTTAGTTGTTATTTGACATAGATTTCATTTTCATTTCCTTGCAGCAGCCGAGACACTGGGCCAATGTCATTAGTATTTTATTTGATGCCTTTATTTTCCTTTAAAAGTTGATTTCATTTCAGTTGTTGTTCAAGATTTCCTTCAAGTTATAAAAAGCTCATCACAATCTCACACACTCCACTCGCTTTATTTCACTTCCATCACATCACATTAGGAGAGATAACTTGAAAACAAACTTAAAAAGTTAAAAACGCAAAAGCTTAAGAAATAGTTGCCTAAGTACATATAGTACACCTCACTTCATCAGCTTACGAGCCCCGGGTTGACATTTAAAAGTTGCAATTTAGACATCACTAAATTGACCAAACAAGCATCCATGCAATTTCTGAGTTGGTAAAGGTCAAACTAGTGGATGTAGCACTCATATGAGTCTATGACACATGGATTTGTAGCTCACGCAGATATGCTTGAATAGCCCCCAACGCTTGTTGTTGCTTCTCGAACTGTTACAGCTGTTCCATGGTGGCATCCCGTACTTCATCCCTTATATCATTCAGATCCCCCTCTGTCAGGGTGATCGGATCCAGAGATGTCTTGTTAGCCTTGGACTTCTTTTGCAGCCCTTAGCTTTTCTAGTCGTCTGGAGCACTTGATACTGAATAGATTCATCTCTAGGTCTGCTCCTCCCTATTACATATGTTCATCCTCTTCTTCCTCTATCTCTGGTGAAGGTGGCTTCTGACCTCCATCAGAGTCGCAATCTTCTTCCCCTGCCTGCCCACCTGACTATTGTGCAGCAGTGCACTCTGCCTTAGCCTTGTCGTTGACCTCTTTTTTCCTTTTTGCAACCATCTATTCCATATTCATCTTGGCGTATTCCTTCTTACGTTGTATGGTGGACTTGCTTGATCCCGCATCCAAGTCCGAGACAGTGTGCCACCTTGACGGCCAGCGGTTAAGGACTACATCGATTACATCATCTTTTTCCAAATAGGGCAAGTCATGCCACTTCTACTCAGGGTCCTTTCATTCCTATATTGAGACATGGTGGAAGTTAGCCTTGATTTCCACGTACTCCTACAATATGTCAAAATTGATGGGCAACAACTGTGGCTTTCGATTGATGGCCATATGCACATTCATCTCCATCAATATCCAAAAGGTCTTGTTGTCTTTTATTCTCTAAGGTTCCTTATTTGCCCATAGGGAAGCGTACCAAACTGCCTCTAGTAGGTCTGGCACAACCAAAGGAAACTGGCTGACTTCAGGTAGCTCCCATGCTACTAGCACCATGGACAACAAGAGCCATCAATAGTGGAACGACTCGCTAAGATCCCCTGCCTCATGACAGTTCGCAAGGAACTCTCGCAGAGGTAGCGTGCCCAATTAAATTGAACTCCCTCCACGCATTGTGCCACCAAAGCTATGTCGGGTGTCAGCACTTCATCTGCGTGACACTTTCGCCTGACCTTCCCTACCAAGGGTTGTGTTGTCACTTTAACCGCAGGGTGGTAGATGCTTGAAATGGCATAGCCGTACGACTTCTTTACTAACTTGAACTTTTCCTTCATGGCCTCTGCGACGACATGCTCGCTAATATTTCCAGAAAAGGCCATGGACAGATTTTCTCCTATGTATGGTAGTCGCGTTATCCTATGGATCAACATATCAGTGATGGGTATTGGCTCCTCTAGCCATAAACACCCATCGTGTACCAAGCACAAGAACTACTTGATTACCACCATTGTGATGGGTGCGTGGTTGTAATGCGGCACCCATAGCAGGTTGAGCAGTCCTGTCTTATCCACGCCTCTCAGCCACTTCCGTGGTTCCAACGTGGTCACTACAGTATTTTTTTGGAGGACCCGATGTCTAATTTGGTCCGTTGCTAAATGAGGGAACCGCTCTATGTCCACCAAATCTTAGTCTTCTAATTTCACAAGGGGGACACACCGCAAGCACGGTCCTTTGAACACACTTTGGTTTGGTAAGAGGGGTGTGTGCAGGGTGACCTTAATCTCATCAAGTCTTTGGGAACCTTGGTCTTACCCCTGTGCGGAGGAACATACTCAGGTAGCTTAGTGATGGGGTTAGACCCCTCAATTTCAACATCCTCCGTTTCCACCCCAACATCCTGATAATCCATTGGGATATCCTCAATCTCGTCTTCTTTCGGCTCCAGGTTAATCATCTTTCCCTCTTCCTGTGTGGTGGGCTTACCCTTTTGTGGGTGTTTTCTAGGAGATGCACGCACCAGCTACAGTGTCACGGACTGCTTGCCCTTATTGTTCTTGGGACCCTCCTCGGTTGGGATAGGCCTTGGTCTAGGCGACCGTGGAGACTTTGGTACTTCAACTGGGATCTTTGCAAGTGTAACCTCTGGGGAAGCTCCTTCTGCTACCATAGCGGCATCCGGAACAGCTCCCTCGGTTGTCATTGCTTCAACGTCTATGGTTGTTGCCCTTAGAATAATGTCACGGATTATTTTGCAGACAGTTTCTGGAAATCAATCAAACACTTGGTAATCAAGTAGCTCTTCGAAAAATGCGCGGTTCATGCATAGCACACAACACAACTCATAATTTCTCAATAAGCAAATTGTTTTCCACTGGGTGGCCATATGTAATTTATAGGCCATTTTGAATTCAAATCTGACCATTCCCCCTAAAATCGGTTTATTAATGCTAGATTAGTGATAGATTTTCGAAGATCTTGCCCATAAATTCCAACTTAAATTCCACCCCACCACTCCATTTGGTCATTTTTTCATCATCAAATCATGAACAATGACTTTAACGATCACTTTCCAGCTGCTTTGTGCAGTTGCTCTCCTGGTAGTGCAGCTCTCTGTGCGTTGTTTTGGACTATGTGACCTTCCCTTATTCCACACAGTTCTCTCCTCGCGCAACTCTCCAACCTGGGTAGTGTAGTTTATAGTCCCATGCCTCCTTTCAACTGCCTAGAGTGTTAAGATTGTGCTTCCCTCATATAGTGACCTAGCTAGATCACCGGTGTATGGCTTCAATCGGCTACCATTCACCTTCCCTGGGAAGGGTTCTCCATTCAATTTAACCAGTTGAACTGCTCCACCATTGGTAGTCTCCTTGATGACATATGGCCCTAGCTAGTGCATCCAAAATTTCCCTGGAATTTTATCAAATTTACTATCATATAACAAGACCAGATCATTTACCTTGAAGGTGTGTAGTTTGATGTGCCTTGTGCCATGCCTTTTCTCGCTCATTTTGAACTTGTCGATGAAATCCAACTAGAAATTAGTCCTCCTCAAGCTCTACTAGCTGTGCGAGCCTCTCTTCTAGGGCGCCATGGTTTGCCATTCCTGTGAGTGCTGCTATGTGTAGACTAGGTACAATGTATTCCATTGGCATCATAGCTTCTACACCATACACGAGTCTGAAAGGTGTTTTCCCAGTCAACTTCTTGCAAGTCATTCTGTAGGCCCATAACTTCATGGGTATGCACACATCCCAATCATTTCCCTGAGCATTACAAACCTTTGTCAGTGCACTCTCCAATATCCTATTGAATGCTTCCACTGTCCCATTGGCCTGTGGTTGATAAGGTGTACTTTCTGATGATACACCTGAAATTCTTTTGTCAACACATTGATTGTTTCGTTAAGAAAGTTCGTACCACGATCGCTCATCAAGATCTTTGGATAGCTGAATCTTGTCAACACACATTCAAAAATAAACTTTGTTGTTGTTGCGGCTATACAATCCTTCACAGGCTACGCCTCTGCCCTCCTGGTCAAGTACTCAATCACGATGATGATGTAACACACACCTATCTTCTTTCCTTGAGGTTGAATTGGACCCACAAAGTCAATCGCCCATTTCTCGAATGGTTGTAACATTACCTGCCACCACAACCCAAAACGTAGAACCTCTTGCATTGTTGCTTTCCTTGCATAATGTCTTCCTACAGCTAGTCCATGAGCCTCTAGGAGAATGCTGCTTCGTTCAAACTCAGGTACATAACGTCGCAATATTTCATCTAACCCCATTTTGTACAAGTTCCCTGCAATGATGGAGAAGTCTACCACACGCACCAGTAACTCCTTCTTCTGCTGGCTTGTATACCCTTCTAGAGAAGTTCCCGTCGTCAGGAAATGTATGATATATTAAAAGTGATTGTCCGTGATGCGTACTGCAAATATTTGTGCATCAGGCAGCCCCTCCTTCAAATTAGTAGGTTCCTCTCCCATTTAAATGCGCGACAAATGATTAGGTCCCGCATTCAGTCATCCTGGCTTCACAATAACTTCAAATTTGTACTCCTAGAACAACAACAACCATATGCAAATCTTCCCCCCAACACAGGCTTATTGACTAGGTATTTCAATGTAGAATGATCTGTATACATCTTAAAATTTCCACCCAGCAGATAGTGTCTGAAATTTTGGAGTGCATACACCATGGCTAGTCCTTCGTGCTTTGTGGTGGAATAGTTCTTCTTAGCCTTGGACAACTTCCTACTTGCAAATGCTATAGGATGGTCCAGTTCTCCCTCACTATCTTGTGTTAGCACAAACCCCAGTGTAATACATGATGCATCCACATGCACATGGAATTCCTTCTTCCAGTCCGAGAAGACTAGGATTGACGCGGTGACCATTTTATCTTTCACCATGTCCAAGCTCTTTTGGCATTCATCATTCCAGTAGAACGTATCATCTTTTTTCAACAATTTCTCCATAGGCGCGGTGATCTAGGCATAACTCTTTGTGAACTTCCTATAGTATCTGGTATGCCCTAGAGTTGTGTGCATCTATTTCACATTCCTTGGCACCTCCAAGTTGATTATCACCGCGATCTTCACGGGGTCAACCATTAATCCTTGTCTGCATACCACATGACCAAGTAGGATCTCAAAATGGACACAAAACATAAACTTCTCCATATTGAGCACGATATGGTATCTCCGACATGTATCTAGCATCAAGCGCAGACTTGCCACATGGCACTTGACCAATCCAAACATTGTCCAATTGTCAAAGTATACCTACAAAAACTTATGAATGAAGTCTTTGAATGCCGCAATGACTATGTGTGAAAAGATTGTTGGCACATTCTTTAGCCCAAAAAGCATTATGATGTACTGAAAACATCCCCATTTAATCATGAAGGTCATCTTTCTTCTTTCCTTAGGCACGATTTTGATGTGATGGTATGGTACCTAGAGAACCCATCAGTGAAAAGTATACTTCTTGGCCGCTTACATTATCCAGGACCTCGTCAGTGAATGGGGTCGGGAAACGATCATGCACACAAGCGTCATTCAACTTCTAGAGATCCACACATATCCTTATTTCTTCTTTCTATTTCTTTTCCTAAACCACTATTGGGCTTACCCAATCAGATTCTTCCACTCGTTCAATAATTCCTGCCATGAGCATCTTAGCTAACTCAGCGTGGACCCTTTCCTTATACTTTGGATTAAGGCGGTAAGTTCTTTGTTTTACAGGTTTCGCATTTGGTTTCAGGGTGGTCTTCATGACACCCAGATCTCCTTTTATCCCTTTTAAATTAGAAAGCTTCATGGGGAAAAAATCTTCATATTTGCGGAGGAGCTCTGTGACCTTGCCTACTGCCGCATCATCCCAATAGTCCCCAATATTTGCAAATTTCGAATCTACCTTTGTGCCATTGTTGACCTGCCTAGTTTTCAGCAGCGCGGTTATTTCTGAATCCTCTATCTACAGACCTTCAACCTCGTGGTGACCCTCAATTTCCAGAATATTAATCTTGTTGAGATCCTTGTCTTCTTCTTTAGTGGTCACATTATAGCATTCCAGCATGTGATTCAGCTGGGTAGTCCAATTAGGTTGAACCAGGTCTAGAGGATCTTGCGGTATCCTAAATATCACTTCTTTAACCTCCTGTAGTGTCGCGTCAATATATTCAAACCCATCCTCAAAGTTGAACATCATTATAAACCCCTGGCACAAGATGTCCCATTCTTCAGTGCCATGGCAGAGCTCTATTTCCAAGTACCAATTCATTGGTATGACATCTAGGGTATGACAAAACAGATGCACCCATTTAGGCTGGGGCTCTGCTCCACAAGCCTTAGTCCATTTGGCCAGATGATCACGCGGATCATGCCTTCCATCATACTTGTCTGTCATTTGCACTTTTGGCTGCCCAAAACATATTCTTATCATCCTTCTATAGTCTTAGCAATCATTGAAATCATCCTTGCGCGTACCCCACCATCTTGCAGGCGTAGTGTGCATTACCCAGTCCAAGGCTTGGAAGCGATGTTTCTCCAGCACTTCTCTCTCAAATGCATCCAAAAAATGATCAACATCAGTTATCCCATCATAGTGAAGCATATCCCTTACCTCCGATGACACGCAATGCAATGAATTGGTCATCATATTACAACGCAATGTAGATACTTCATGCATCCGGTTCTGTCAGTGCTCTAATTATTCATCTAAATCTAACATGCAGGAGCTCTCGCGATCCCATGAAATATTTCCATCCGCTGTTGGATTTACCCAATCCTTGTTTCGCACCATTATCATGTAAATCTGGTCCAAATCATCATCACTTTCATAATCATGGACTGGTTCTGTATAGCACAGTCCTTCTCCAAGATCCAGCAACACCACTACATGGACTGGCTTCTTTTAAAATATCATCTTTCACTTCTTCAACTTGATTATCCCATTCATGTCAGTGGCCCAATCGATTCCAAGGAGCGCAAGGTAGGGATTGTTATCATCCATAATCTCTATTACTTCAAAATCCACTAGTGCACTTGCACACTCGATGTCAACTGTTACCCCTTGTAGCCTCCCCATCAGGATAATTTTTAGTTGATTCACCATCCTTAACTGGATCAGAGACCACTGGAGCGCAGGTCTCCCCATTCTTTCCCATGTCTGCTTTGACAAAACATTCACATCGGACCCTAGATCTAGGATAACTTGGTCAATTTCGTAGTCCCCTATTTTCGTAGTGAGTCTCATCTCACACCCAGTTCTTACCTTATGCTTTCCAATCTTTCGACTATGTGTGGTTTGCCAGTAGCGCCATCCTTAGCAGCACACCGATTGATCAGTTCCTGTAGGCCCTTCACAACCTTACTATCACGGAGTAGTTTCATGCAGGTCTCCAAGAATGTGGTAATCATGGATGGGTCCATTTCCTCAACTGATTTCTCCTAACTTTGTAAGATAGATGCCTCAATGAAGCTTTTTTTTGCTTCCATAAATGTTTATTTTGCATGCTCCAAATCAAACCAAGTCTCCTTTTCTGGTGCTTTGCGTACCCATTCGCCTTCTGCAAGTTGCTTTCCTTTATCCTCCCCCATCATAGTTTCTCTTTGCAGCATAATGTTTACCTTAGGGTCTTCCTCACGAGGCTCGGCCCTCATCATTTGGAGGTTATGTGTCGGCTACAGAGGCTGGGCCCCCTTCTATCGAATCCTAGCCAACAATATAGGGAAATCCTTAGTCGCATGGTCAAACTGAGTATAGTAGCAACATGAAAATCATGTAGGATTCGGACGGTCCCTCGCGTAGTGTCCTGGTCCTCCAAAATTGTAACAAATAAGCTTCCCTCAGCCTCTACAAGGCCCTCCTCCACCTCGGCCTTGGACGCATCCCTGATACTCACCTGCATACTGTATGCAGGTGCCTTGTCCATCATTAATTCATAACTACGGAAATTGCGCTTGACATGGCCTACTGATTGGAAAAAAATGTAGAAGAGCTGTTGTGGTGTCTGTATGAATTTCTGCAGCAAATGGCAGTTTTTGGTTGCATGTTTCCCAGCCACTGGACATATAGCACACCATAGCGTGGGTCCAACACTTGGCCCTGCCATAGCCTTCGCCGTAGAGGCATTGGTCCCCCTGCTGCAACATAGTTCGTAAAGACTGGACATTGATCCTTGTCATGCCCCTGACCCTTGCATTTTAGGCACCAAACTTCTTCACATGCCTTTCGCTGAGCTATTCTATCCTTCTTTAGACTTTTCATTTCAAGACAAAGGTTTTGTAACTGCGCATGAATCTACTGAACCCCCAGATTAGCATCTTGCATTGGTGTCTCATGCAGCCTCATCCCAATTTACAAAGCTTCTGCCTGGGTCCTGATCTTCTATTGTGATAGCACAACCCTTAGGTGGGGCAGGAGCGATGCAACAAACCATTCGTGGTGCTGCCCATCAGCTAGGTTCATGTTGTCTTCATGGATCATACACTTCAATCTTTGGTCCAAATCCCGGGGTGTCTCCCCAAGCTTCATCATGATCTCCTTGAATCCCATAATTGACTGCGCTTGGGACTTAGGTCTACTGAATTCTCTATTCAATGCATCCTAGATATCTGCCAACATAGACATTGGGCTATCAATATTGTACTTAATGTACCATGTTAGTGTGCAATCCTGCAAAGCACTAACCAATGTGGCTTTCTTCATTTGGTTGTCTGTGATAGCCTTAGCTTCCCATACAGCTTGTTAGCACCTAAATTCGCCTTAGGCTAAAAGAAGGCAAAATTCAGGGTAACCACAAACCACGCTCGGTCTGGTAGCTAGCCCTACCAGAGCAAGAGAGGGATCTCTCTGAGTCACACTCAGTGAATAAGTGAATGAAAGGCCTGAGATGACTTACAGTGAACTATTTGTCTTAGGCTAGTAAGTGAATATGAATACAAGGAGTGATTTTTATGAATGACTGTGTTTCTGGGATGATATGGGTCCAATGGACCTCAATGAACAGAGAACTTAACATAAAGGCATGGATTATTTCGTGAGGCAAGGTAGGGAGAAATCCTAGCAATTTATTTTAGGATAGTGCGGAATGGAGAGATTGATTAAGAGGGTGAAAAGGGCATGGACAACATGAATCCTCTTAAACAAAAGAATGAACACTGAACATGAAATTTTCCCACAGGTAGAGCAATAAAATTGAATTCTACCTTAGCTAACTTAGAAAATTTCAATGGAAATGAATATGAAATGAGCTATGAAACATAACAAGATACATATGAAACATAAGAGACACATTTTCTACACTCGCAACCACATGAATATCATGAAACAGAGCCACTGCCTTTCATTAATTCTCTGTAAAAAATATACAATGCAGAAACTAGAAGTTACAAGCCAACCAACCCTTTGCAAATAGTTTGCATACAATATATAGGATGTTCCATGAAGAGATAAAATGCCCAAGGGTTGGGGAGTTACTCGAATCATTACAAAATGAAGGTGGAGAGCCAAAGAGCAGCTACAGGTGCAGCGCCACAAACATAAGAAATGGCTTGGGTGGCCCTTTTCCTTCCTTTGCCACTTGGATAATTGACCATCTGGAGTGAAAATACTTTTAAAACCGCCTTAGGTGCCGAAAAAATGAAGTGCATATGAGTGGGCCCACTTACAAAAAGTCGAAGCGAAATTTCGTGAAAGAGAGGCATTTTGGGCCTTTTTTCCTATATGTGCCGTGCCCTTTTCTGTATGTGTCGTGCCACTTTGAGGCCAATTTTGAGGCACTTGTAGGAGTCCAAAATGTGCCCAAGTGTGCTTGTTGGAAATCCTGTCCTATCTAATTTCCAACCCAAGTGGAATTTTTGAATTTGGAGCTCATTTTCCCCTCCAAATCTCCATTCTCCCAAGACTGCTTCCTGTGTGTCAAAATAGGGGTAGTGAGGCCATTTTTTGGGTGTTTTTGACCTCCTGGAGACTCAAATCATGCCCAAATTTCTTTCTCCAAGTGCCAGTAGTCATGATTTTTCATGATGAATCCAAAAATGCAAACCATTTCTCATTTGGAGCTCCCATCCTACGCGTCGCGCCGGTGCCGCGACGCGTATAGAGAAAAAACCTGTGTTTGTGCCAAAAATTTGTCATGTGACCAAAATTTTCCCAAATTCCTTGAAATTTGGGCTAGAGGTCCTCTATGAAGTGTTATGTTGTGCCAAGGAAGCTTCAGCCAAGATTCGAAGCCGACCTTTCTCTTTTGCCTCTTTTTCCTCTTTTGTTGCTTTGCTCAGTTTGGTCTTCAAGCTCCTTATTCGGGCCTTTGCGCTCATGTTCCGTGCCCTGTAATGACAAGACATCCTCCTCAATATGGTTTTGTCCCTATTTTCCTTCTCCAGCAGCTTCTCCAAGTGTAGATTGACCCGATCTAACCAAGACTCACGGTCGTTGTTGATCTCTTGCTCCAAGGTAGTGAGCTCGATCCTCCTCTGCTGGGCAGCTTGTCGATTTTCACGGATGCTTTGCAGCTCCATGATCGTCTGTTGGTCCTCAAGCTATTTGTTTCTCTGCTCCAGATACTTGATGACCCATCTAGATCTCTCCATATTGAGTATCAAGTCTTGTATCTCCGAGTCCTGCTCCTGAATGGTCATCCTAAGTTTGGCATTTTCTGCCTCTGCATCTTCATCCTGAATGAGGATGACATCGGTCTCTTGTACATATGATGGCCCCTCATCATGCACGGGCTTCTTGCCCTTGTATAATACCTCTGTAGTCGATGCGGGAAGTGAGGCCCCTTCCACCTCGGGTGGAGATAACACTCGCTTTGTTGCTGCAAACAAGTGCCTACTGCCTCTCTGATATGTAATGAAAACTGGCATGGTAGTGGTCTCATGATGCTCATACTAATAAGAAGGACCACCCAACTCCTGTTCTAGCTCTGATAGTACCTGTGATGTGCTGAAGAAGTCACGGGAGATGAAGTCCTCCCAAGCAATGCCCTGCAATCCCAACTGATGATC
>APFE031538649.1:62391-73511 GCA_000404065.3 Pinus taeda | reverse complement strand
AAGGCAAAATTTAGGGTAACCACAAACCACGCTCAGTCTGGTAGCTAGCCCTACCAGAGCAGGAGAGGGCTCTCTCCGAGTCACACTCAGTGAATAAGTGAATGAAAAGGCTTGAGATGACTTACAAAAAACTATTTATCTTAGGCTAGTAAGTGATTATGGATATAAGAAGTGATTTTTATGAATGACTGTGTTTCTGGGATGTTATGGGACCACTGGACCTTAATGAATAGAGAACTTAATACAAAGGCACGGATTATTTCATGAGGCAAGGTAGGCGGAAAGCATAGCAATTTAGTTTTAAGATATTTTGGAATGGAGAGATTGATTTAAGAGGTGAAAAGGGCATGGACAACATGAATCCTTTTCAATAGAAGAATGAACACTGTACATGAAATTTTCCCACAGGTAGAGCAATAAAATTGAATTCTACCTTAGCTAACTTAGAAAATTTCAATGGAAATGAACATGAAATGAGCTATGAAACATAACAAGATACACATGAAACATAAGAGACACATTTGCTACACTCAAAACCACATGAATCTCATGAAATAGAGCCACTGACTTTCATTAATCCTCTGTAAAAAATATACAATGCAGAAACAGAGTTTCTTTCCCACAGTCTCCCAGAAGTTACAAGCCAACCAACCCTTTGCAAATGGTTTGCATACAATATATAGAATGTGCCATGAAGAGATAGAACATCCAAGGGTTGGGGAGTTACTCAAATCATTACAAACTGAAGGTGGAGAGCCAAACAATAGCTACAGGTGCAGCACCACAAACATGACAAATGGCTTGGGTGGCCCTTTGCCTTCCTTTGCCACTTGGATAACTAACCATCTGGAGTGAAAATACTTATAAAACTACCTTAGGTGCCGAAAAAATGAAGTGCATATGAGTGGGCCCACTTAAAAAAAGTCGGGAAGCGAAATTTCGCGAAATGGAGGCATTCTGGCCCTTTTTCCTATATGCGTTGTGCCCTTTTCCTATATGCGTCGCGCCACTTTGAGGCCAGTTTTGAGGCACTTTCTAGAGTCGAAAATGTGCCCAAGTGTTCTCGTTGGAAATCCAGTCCTGTCTACTTTCCAACCCAAGTGAAATTTTTGAATTTGGAACTCATTTTCCCCTCCAAATCTTCATTCTCCCAAGACTGCTTCCTGTGTGTCAAAATAGGGGCAGTGAGGCCATTTTTGAGTGTATTTTGCTCTTTTGGTGGCCAAGATCTTCTCCCAATTTCTTGCTCCTAGTGCCAGTAATTTTGATTTTGCATTTTGAATCCAAAAACACAAACCATTTCTCATTTGGAGCTCCCAATCTTACGCGTCGCGCCGGTGGCGCGACGCGTATAGAGAAAAAACCTATTTTTGTGCCAAAAATTTGTCATGTGACCAAAATTTCCCCAAATTCCTTGAAATTTGGGATGGAAGTCCTCTATGAAGTACTATGCTGTGCCAAGGAAGCTTCGGCCAAGATTCGAAGTTGATCTTGCTCTTTTGCCTCTTTTGCCGCTTTTGTTGCTTTGCTCAATTTAGCCTTCAAGCTCCTATTCGGGCCTTTGCGCTCATGTTCTGTGCCCTGTAATGACAAGCCATCCTCCTAAATATGGTCTTATCCTTGTTTTCCTTCTCCAGCAACTTATCCAAGTGTAGATTGACCCGATCTAACCAAGACTCACGGTCGTTGTTGATCTCTTGCTCCAAGGTAGTGAGCTCGATCCTCCTCTGCTAGGCAGCTTGTCAATTTTCACAGATGCTTTGGAACTCCATGATTGTCTGTCGGTCCTCAAGTTGTTTGTTTCTCTACTTTAGATACTTGATGACCCATCTAGCTCTCTCGAAATTGAGCATCAAGTCTTTGATCTCCGTGTCCTGCTCCTGAATGGTCATCCTAAGTTTGGCATTTTCTGCCTCTATCTCTTCATCTGAAATGAGGATGACACCGGTCTCCTGTGCACTTGATGGCCCCTCATCATGCACAGGCTCCTTGCCCTTGTCCAATACCTGTGTAGTCAATGCCGGAAGCGAGGCCCCTTCCACCCCAGGTGGAGATAACACTCGCTTTGCTGCTGCAAATAAGTTCCTACTGCCTTTCTAATATGTCACCAAAAATGGCATGATCATGGTCTCGTGGCGCTCATGCTGATAAGAAGGACCACCCAACTCCTGCTCGGGCTCTGATAGTACCTGTGGTGTGCTGAAGAAGTGATGGGAGATGAAGTCCTCCCAAGCAATGCCATGCAATCCCAACTGATGATCTACCAAAATCCGGATAAGAGCGAAGTGATACACACTGTTAAGCTGCTGTTGAGGGGTCTTATGCAGCATGAAGGTGTTCATCCTCTCTATATTCCTGCATATGAAAAACGGGAGGTTCATCATCCTCACCCTGGTAAAGTGCATGAGCAAGAGGATGTGATAGGCATACAATTGAGAGAACCTCCCCTCACAGCTGAAGTATTTCATGATCAATCTCATGAGCAGAGCATACTCATCTTTCAAGTATCTGAAAGGAAAGACTCTTTTGAGCTCATTCAAGAATCTGGCTTTGATGTAAGGCTCATAGTGTTGCCTTTCCACCTTCTTCTTCTTATGCCACTGTTCTCCAACATTTGGTATACCTGTTTCCACTGATATAGCTTCGGGTGTCAATGTGAAAGTGACCCCGGCCAAGGTAGACTAACCTCCATGTAGATTAAGCACAAACAAACGGGCTAACTCATGATGGACTCTGACATTTTCCACCCTTTGAAAAAATTCGAAACATGATAGGTGTTGGAAGCATGACATGGCAAGAGGGCATGCTTGTAACTCGGTGAGGGTAGTGGGTTCATCCCTGACATGTTTGCCACTCTTGTGGTGTCTCCTGGGAGCCTGCTCTTCTGAGGATGAGTCACTCTGTGTCCCCCTCTCATACTCAGACGAATGTTGTGATGACATGACTGCAATGTGGACTATGATTAGGCTGCCCCTTTGATGATGGTGTCAGGCTGGGTTCCTTTGTAATATCTGTTACCAAGGGGAACAATGAAACATGGATTGTTAGGAAGGGAGTGATGAAATGGGGATAGGGTTTATAGGGAGAAATTTGTTAGGGATATGGGAGGAGTTTGGGTATTTTGATTGGGTAGGGTTTGGGGTTTTAATTGAGCGATAGGAGGAGAGGAAAGGGAATATGAGTTTGGTAGTGTTAGGGTAGTGATAATAGGAAAAAATGACATAGGGGAATAAGGGACAGGGGTAGGGTAGGAAAAATAAGCCTTGGCAGCAACAACACTGTTACACAATCCTAGCAAAATGGTTTTTCTTTGGTGTCTTCTTGTGTTTGCTTTATGAAATGTTTTTTCATTCAATCATCGGCAATAACCCACCATATCTTTATCAAATTTGATGCACAAGTGAGTTTGAGAGCCTACCTTACAATTAGAGGGGCTTCAAAAAATATTTGAGGGAGTTTTGGCACGTTCTGGGCGCTTTGTCTCTGTGCGCCGCGTGCAAAACCCAGTGCGCCGCACCCTGGGTATGCGCCACACTAGTTATAAGTTTGAACTGTGGGCAGGTGCTGTGTGCGCCGCGCCCCTGCTTGTGTGCGCCGCACCGCTGTAATCACCTCAAAATCGACTCTAGCTCCTCGTTTAGACCTCTGTCTGTATGCGTCGGGCGCAAAGCCCAGTGCATTGCGCCCTGGGTATGCGGTGCACCCTTAATAAAATTGCACTATGGGCAGGCTGCGTGTGCGCCATGGCCTCTGTGTGCACCGCGCTCCTGGTTATATGCGTCGCGCCCTCCAAAGTCGCCTCCAACTCACCCAATTGCTCACCAATGCACACTCACGCCTTTCCAACACTTCTCCAAGACTTGTAATGGCACAATGCATTTGTTTTTGACAAAAAATTGTATATATAGCCTTGGAAGAGATGGGTTTAATTTTTTCCTCTTCAAAAACCCATTTTTCTAATGTTTGAGTTTTGCACTTTTTCACTGACTTTAAAACACATTGATTTTCACTTTCCTTTGAAATTTTTGCTCAAATGATGCAATTTTTGGCACTTTTTGCAGGGATTGCACGACAGGACATTTGGCCACAGAAACCATGACTGCATCTGAAAAAATCAACTGACGACTTTTTTGAAAATTTTGTCATAAATGACATTGTTTGACTTTTCTTCAAAATATAGTTTTGAAGAAGAGACGAAGTCTATCCACATGATGATGAAGCTCTCTGAACCATAATTGTGTAAGGGCCTCACTCTGGCCTGCATGGCTTTACTGTACATGTTCAAAGACCAAATTGATGAATTCCTAGACCTAGACCTCAAAATGACCTTTGTCCTTTAAAGGACCAGACCTTGACTGTCATGGACTTTGATGATGATTGACAAAAGACCTAAGCTAGCAGGAGCCAGATATGAGGGGGAATGACTATCATGACCTTCTCTGTCAGATTATGGCATGCCCCTAGTGGAATGCAACTGGGAGAATGGAGCGGGACACCTAATCATGAAATGCATAAAGAGTTTTGATCTCTAACGGAGGACTGACCAGACCGACTCTAACACAGCCTTCACGACGAACTAAAACTAGTTTGGATCTTCATTTCCTATGCCCTTGAATATAGGTAGCTTTACGGAGTTCGCCATGTTGAACAGTGGTAGAGGTGGCGGTGGTGTGGGTGATGGGGTGAGTGGTGGAGGTGAGGATGGAGGTGGTGTGGATGGATGGTACGAGGATTGGGTTGGTGTAGGTATTCGCGGGAACCCTTGTCTTATGAGTTGAACAAGGCTCAATGGAGAAGACTGCACTGCTCCTTCGTCATCACTCAAAGGAGGCTCAGTCAGTGGGCTATACTTAGGACCTTTTCTTCCTCCCTCCCTGAAATACTTTCCTCTTTGCGTAGCTCCAAACATTAAGTAGCCGCATGACCCTCTTTTCACACAAGAGCATCTTAATCCAAGTATTTAGTGACTTCAAATACTTACCTCGTGGTCCTTTAAAGAAGCGACGCTCTGCTTCGCTATAACTGACAGAGGTATCGACCACAAATTATATCACAAATCCTCCTATGATGTGGTCAAGCCAATGGTTGAAATCACATGTGATCTTATCTTCAGAGGCCTCCAATCTCCTTACTAACTCCGGTGTCCAAAAAATCGGATCATCAAGCCTCCACCTTAACCGTTTGCCAACTTTGTGATCCACTCTTATAACTCAACTAGGAAGGAACAGAAGAAGATTTCATGTATTTCTGTGTACAAATATATGTCCAACCACTGTTCTTTCGTCAATCATGGATTCTTGTTTTCTTGCATTGCGAATTCATGGATCTTTCTATCCAACCAGTTGTTGATCTTTTTCTGAGTTGGATTCCAATGATACGATATCACATATCTTGTTATGCAGATCCCAGTCCCGGCAACGAAACCATTTGTTGGCTTGATGTGCCCTGACCCAGGTTCAACATTAAGCAAGCAAGCAAATCCCTACACTACTGGCCCTTTTAGCATCAATCCACGGAGCATGGGCTGAAGTGTCACCTGAAGTAGTATGGGGGAATGCAAGAACCAAGGTTCTTCTCCTTGAGATAATCGTGATGTCAATCTCATACCCTCACTCCTGTCTTCATGAAAATCGATAAGAATTTAGGGCTTATCGATGTACTTCTTCTTCTGTCTTTCAGAACGTCCGCGAAGGTATCTGATTACCCTTTATGCAACCCTAGTTTATGATTCAGGCACTTACGCGCCTATGTAACTAGGTTATTGACTTGTTCCACAAATTGTCTTAGGTATTAGAAAACTTTACCATACAATTAAGATTATCCTCGCATAAACATATATTATTACTTGCGTTTAGGTAACGGATGGAAGCATATATTTTTGTGCATCAACTTAACATTATATTTGAAATTCAGCATTCAACATAGCGTGATTGCAACATTTATAACAGTAGTAAAATAACGCTTACACAAATGGAAAGTACATAGTAAGTTCAGAACACGTCTCTTTATTGATGATTCCGATTTTCAATACAGACTCTAACCACCCTATTCACAAAGCTGTAGGGGTCCACGCACTTAGCTACGGACTTCTACCCTAGGCCTCTATGCACTTAGCTGCAGAGCCTCTTCCTCTGCTAAGACTCTCACTCTTAGCTCTCACACACCTATTACATCAATGACTCATGAATACTAAACTTCCGTAGACTCTCTAAGGCTCTCCTTTTTATACAATCCCATGGTCCGCGAACCAAGGGAAGATCTCCAAAACTGACACAACCTATCTAGAATAAGGGCGGAAAACCCTTTTGGACTTTATATATCTTCATGCTCCGTGACTATGAAATTCGAAGAATTTACATTCTTTATACAAAATTTGAGCCTTCTACCCAAAAATTTGGGTTTGTAACCCCAAAATTGACCCCCAAGGGACCTTTTCCCAACATGTTTATTATAGTATTATATTTCGATGATTTGATTCTAATAGGTATTTAGAAGATGCTAAAATCTTGCAAAGAGGATCTTGCAAGAGAATTTGAGATGAAGGTCCTCAGGCTCAGGCATTACTTTCTTGGTATGTAAGTATGACAGGGAGATGGGGAACTATTTGTCTCTTGAGGAAAGTATGCCAACAAGATACTGAAGCAGTTCCACATGGAGAGTAGAAAACCCATGGAGACTCCTCTAGCGGGTAATTGGAGGAAGGAAGATGCTATTTTAGGTGTAGTGGAGGCTACTATTTATAGGTAGCTTGTGGGTTCACTTATGTATTTGGTGGACACACGACTAGACATGTGTTTCGCAGTTAACCAACTTAGTCATGCCATGGTTAATCCAACCAAACTTTATTGAAAGGAAGCTAAACATGTGTTGAGATACCTCATAGGAACCACTCAGTTTGGTATTTGGTACAAACAGACAGAGAGAGTGAAGCTTCAAAGCTTCACACATGCAGATTGGGCAGTGATTCCATTCGACAAAAAGAGCACATCAAGGGGACTTATTTGTTAGGCCCTTATAATACTTGTGATTCCCCCATTACTATTGTCATTATATCACTTATTTTTATTATTGTTCCCCTATTGTCCCCATATTTTTATTAGTGTGCCCCATAGAAACCCGCTATTGTTATTTTTGTGCCCTTATGTTATTACTGTTATATTGGCTTTGATTATATTGTGACCCTTAGACTCCTATATATAGAAAGGAGGTTTAGTCATTTGTATCATCCAATAATTGTTAATTTGTGTAATGTAAAGGAGGTTTCCCACTCCAAGAGGCTGATTTTGAAGGCGTTCATCTATCTTTTCTTCTATTTTGTCAGTTGGTTGCATAACATTTCGTATAAGAGCTTTCGATTCTAGGGTTTCATTGTTCCAAATAGGTCATCATGGAATTTTCGCTATAATTTTTTTTTTTTCTGTGATGTTTCAAACACTAAAAAGAACCCATTTGATAAAAAATCTCTCTAAACCTCAAATCCGAATTTCGTATCTTTTCTCGCTATAATTTTAAAGATATGATCCAAGGAATTTAGGGTTTGTGCAAGATCCTGAATTATATCTCAAACAGGTGACCTGGGGAAAATAGTTATAACTTTTGTTATGAGAATCATATTGAAATTTGGTAAGAAGATTCAAAAAGAGGACGGTTTGTAGTTTTCTATATATAAGTTTCAGGTACTAAGTTAGAAATAGTGACACGTGGTACTTCGTACAAGTTCACTCTACTGAACCAGTCTATAATTAGGCCACCATGGGAGATTTGGCATAACTCTTCCTTGTAGAATCCAATCTTGATCAGACTTGCGGGGTTAGAAAGAGGATTTAGAGGGCTACTATAGAACGCAATTTTAGATCTTGGAGATCTGTAATTACATATATACAACAGATTCAATATCAAGCACTTACAAAGTGAAAAAAGGTGTGTAGTTTTTCTAAAATTTTGCATAAGATTGGTTTAAAAAATTAGTTTGAAGGAATTCAAAGGGAATAGTGAAGGATTATTAGCATTAATAGTTGCCCTGAAGAAAGAAAATGGAAACACCTAGTAAGAAACATGGAATCTCTAGCATGACTCATGAAGAAGAGGAAGAAATGCAACATGATATATCAAAATTACGAGACCATGTGCAACAAAATTCACTCTCACAAAATGTAACAAAAGCTAAGATGGATGGTTTAAGGAAATGCGTAGAAGATAAAATGGATGGTTTAAAGAAAGTAATGGAAGCTAAGATGAATGCCTTGGAAGCTAATATGGATGGTTTGGAAGCTAAGATGGAAGGAAAAATGGACGATTTGAAGACATATTTGAAAAACTTGCTACAAGAAATTTTTACGAATGGAGAAAAGGTAGTAAAGGAAACTCATGATGAGAACAAAATAAATGTTAATCATGATTTCATAGACTCTAACGTTGGATTTAAGACCCACCGTGTTCTAAAGATCGATATGAGGAAGTTTGATGGCAAGGATACCAAAACATGGATATTACAGATAGAGTAATTTTTCGATCTCCATAATGTGTAAAACACACAAAAGGTACATATTACAACTTTATATTTGCAACCAAATCAGTTTGTATTGTATCGATGGCTTTTCTCTCGTAAAAAATTATCACTTGGGCAATTTTTACGAAAGAAATGATAGCACATTATGAGGATACAAAAAAAAACACCCTTTTTAGCCAATTGATAAATCTCAAACAAAAGGGTTCAATGATGGAGCATATTGAGGACTTCCAAAAATTGAACATAAGGGTAAAATATATTCTAGAGAAGCATAGGATTGATGTGTTCATAGGGACTTTAAAGGATAACATCCAACATGAGGTTCACCTTTGGGAACTTGATTCATTGGAGAAGGCATTCTAGTTAGTAAGAAAAATGGAAAGCAAAATTATGGAAACCAGGAAGCCTACCACTCACAACTATAAAGATGGAAGTGTTGTTTCCCCTAGCCTTCCACAACCTATACGGTTGACACCAAAACAATTGGAAGAAAAAAAAGCAAAAGGGCTTTGTTACAATCATGATAGAAAATACACTAAAGGTCATAAGTGTGCTGAGAAGAAATTATTATACATAGATTGTGAAGAGGAGGAAGAAAGGGAACAAGAAACGTCAAAAGAAGAGGATATACACTAGGAACAAACCCTAGAGAAAGAAGAAATGAATATGACCATATCTTGTAATGTATTGGCTGGAATTACAACTCCTCAAACTATCAATATAGAAGGACATATCAAGAAGAAAAAAGTAATAGTGTTGATTGATTCGAGAAGTACCAATCATTTTATTCATTGTAAGATAGCCAAGGAATTGAATTGCTTCCTATATCCAGCAACAAAGTGTCAAGTGATGGTTGCAAGTGGAGGAACCATAAATTTATATGGAAAGTGCCATAATATCATGATATCCATGGGAGAATATGAATTGAATAGCCCAATTCTTTTCATTCCAATGGGTGGTGTTGATGTTGTACTAGGAGTCCAATGGCTACAAACCTTGGTTACGATAGCTTTTAAATTTTAAGAACTTTTCGTGAAATTTTGTGCAAAAGGAAAGGAAGTTGAATTAAGGGGTATTGCAAGGAAATCGTGAAAGATAATCATCTCTAATGGTATGACAAATCTTCTAAAGAAGGAACAATGAGGCATAGTTGCGCAATTATGTTCGCTAGAGGTTCCCACATTGAAATCATGTATTTCTCGAAGGTATTTGAGACTCCCAAAGGCCTCCCACCTATTTGTGATCATGATCATGCTATTCATTTGATTCCAAGAAGTGTTCCTCCAAACATCAAGCCATACAGATATCCCTATGCCCAAAATCATGAAATTGAACGTATGGTTACAAAAGTGCTAGAGGCTGGTATAATTCAACCTAGTCAAAGTTCTTTCTCTACTCCAGTAGTATTGGTGCACAAGAAGGATGGATCATGGTGCATGTGTCTAGATTATAGGGAGCTCAACAAGCTCACTATTAAAGATAAATTTCCCATTCATGTCATTGATGAATTATTGGATGAATTGCATTGAACAATTTACTTTACCAAGTTGGATCTTCATTCAGGATATTGTCAAATCAGAATGAAGATTGAAGACATTCTAAAAACAACATTTAGAACTCATGAGGGTCATTATAATTTTTTGGTCATGCCTTTTGGCCTTACTAATGCACCTTCTACATTTCAAGGTTTGATGAATTCCATTTTCAAACCCTTCCCTAGAAAATTTGTGTTAGTATTTTTTGATGATATACTAATCTACAACAAGTCTGGAAGGATCATGTTCAACATGTTGCAAAGGGTGCTCAAGCTATTGGAGGAGAAACAATTATATGAAAAAAGCTCCAAATGTTTATTTGGAGTACAAGAGGTGGAATGTCTAGGTCATATTATATCTCATGAAGGTGTTAAGGTAGACCCTAGAAAAATTAAAGCCATTAAGGAATGGAAAATCCCCACATCGATAAAGCATCTGCAAGGATTTCTCAGGTCGACAGGGTAGTATTGCAAGTTTGTTAAGAATTATGGGAGAATAGAAACACCTCTAACAACATTATTGAAGAAAGATGCATTTTCATGGACTTTAGAAGCAACAAAGGCCTTTGAACATCTTAAAGAGGCAATGTGCCAAGCACCGCTCCTAGCTACGTTGGACTTCACAAAAACATTTATTATGGAATGTGATGCTTCAAGAAATGGAATTGGTGTTGTTTTAATGCAAGATGAAAGACCCGTTTCTTTCTAAAGTCGTCCAATCAAAGGAAATTATTTACACAAAGCTATTTGTGAGAAGGAAATGTTGGCAATACTACATGCGCTTAAGAAATGGCGACCCTACCTAATGGGAAGGCACTTCAAGGTAAAAACAGATCATGATAGTCTTAAATAATTTTTAGAACAAAGAGTATCCTCTGAAGAGCAAAGAAAATGGGTCACAAAGATGTTGGGTTATGACTTTGAAATCATCTACAAAAAAGGGAAGAAAAATTTTGTGCAAATACACTCTCAAGAAAGGATGAGGATGTGGAAGCATTTTTGTGTGCCATTTCTATTATCCAACCAAATTGGATAAACGAAGCAAGGGATGAATGGAAGAATGACGAAGAAGTGTGG
>APFE031538649.1:26302-62371 GCA_000404065.3 Pinus taeda | reverse complement strand
GGAAGTGTTGTTGCTGCTAGTCTTCCACAACCTATAAGGTTGACACCACAACAATTGGAAGAAAAAATAGCAAAAGGGCTTTGTTACATTTGTGATAGCAAATACACTAAAGGTCATAAGTATGTTGAGAAGAAATTATTCTATATCGATTGTGAAGAGGAAGAATAAAAGGAGCAAGAAAGGTCAAAAGAAGAGGATATACTCCAGGAACAAAGCCTAGATGAAGAACAAATGAATCCAATCGTATCTTGTAATGCATTGGCGGGAATTATCACTCCTAAAACCATCAATATAGAAGGACAAATCAAGAAGAAAAAGGTAATAGTGTTGATTGATTCAGGAAGTACCACAATTTTATTCATTGTAAGGTAGCAAAAGAATTGAATTGCTTCTTATATCCAGCACCAGAGTGTCAAGTGATGGTTGCAAATGGAGGAACAATAAATTTCTCTGGAAAGTGCCATAATATCAAGCTATCCATGGGAGATATGTATTGACTAGCCCAATGCTTTCCTTTCCAATGGGAGGTGCTGATGTTGTACTAGGAGTCCAATTGCTACAATCCTTGGGAATAGCTTTTAATTTTCAAGAACTTTTCATGAAATTTTTTGCCGAAGGAAAGGAAGTTGAATTAAGGGGTATTGCAGGGAAACCGGGAAAGATAATCAACTCTAATGGTATGGCAATACTACATGCACTTAAGAAATGGTGACCCTACCTAATGGGAAGACACTTCAAGGTAAAAACGGATCATGATAGCTTTAAATACCTTTTAGAACAAAGATTATCCTTTGAAGAGCAACAAAAGTGGGTCACAAAGATGTTGGGTTATGACTTTGAAATCATCTATAAAAAAGGGAAGCAAAATGTGGTGGCACATGCACTCTCAAGAAAGGATGAAGATGTGGAAGCATTGTTGTGCGTCATTTCTATTATCCAACCAGATTGGATAAATGAAGCAAGGGAGGAATGGAAGAATGATGAAGAAATATGGGCACTTATTCGAGAGTTACGACATTATTCCAGTACATCTGATACATTTAGCTGGCAAAATGATTCGTTATGGTACAAAGATCGCTTATACCTCTGTAAGAATTCGCAACTCAAACAAAAAATTCTTATAGAATTGCACACTTCTCCCTTAGGAGGGCACTCAGGATTTTTAAAAACTTACCACAGGGTTAAGAAGGAATTTTTTTGGGATGGCCTTAAATCAGATATTCAAAAGTTTGTGGAAGTTTGGTTTGCCAACAAAATTAAGTTGAAACAATTAAGACACCAGGTCTATTACAACCTTTATCCATTCCAAGCCAACATTGGGAGGAGGTTTCAATGGATTTTATCACAGGTTTACCCAAGTCTGAGGGAAAGAGTGTCATCTTGGTGGTAGTTGACAAACTTACCAAGTATGCACACTTTTGTGCATTATCACATCCATTTAAAGCCAGTATAGTTTCTAGTGCATTTATGGAAACAATTCAAAAGCTACATGGAAACCCAAAGATTATTGTAAGTGACAGAGATCCCATTTTCTCTGGAAATTTTTGGACAGAATTATTTTCTTGTCTTGGTACTCAGTTAGCTCATAGCTCATCTTATCATCCTCAATCTGATGGGCAAACTGAGATAGTAAACAAATGTTTGGAAGGATATCTTCGCTGCTTTGTATCTGATAAACAGACACAATGGGTCAAATGGTTACCTCTGGCTGAATGGTGGTATAACACTTCCTTCCATACTGCAGCAACAATAACCCCATTTATGGTACTTTATGGATATCTTCCACCATCCATCACATCATATTTAAGATAAAAATCTAATGTTCAAAACATCAAATCGAGCATCAACAAGTTCTCCAACTTAAAGGATAACCTCACTTTGGTGCAAAATAGAATGAAACAACAGGCAGATCAACATCATAGCTAAAGAAGTTTTGATATAGGTGACTGGGTATTCCTACGGCTACAACCATATAAGCAAATGTCCCTCAAGCAAGCTAAGAAGGGTAATAAACTATCACCAAATTATTATGGTATGTACAAGGTGTTGCAAAAGATTGGTACTATGGCATACAAATTGGAGCTTCCTGCAGCTTCTCAAGTGCACCCAATTTTCCATGTTTCATGTTTAAAGAAGGTTATAGGTGACAAGATCCTAGTTCAAACAATATTACTAAAACTTGATGAGGAAGGAAAAACAATATTGGAACCTAAAGCAGTCACAAAAACAAGAACTCGACAGCTACGAAATCGATCAATTTAGGAGTATCTCATCAAGTGCAAGAACTTGTGAAGATTCCACATGGGAGGATGAGAATTTTATATAGAAGCATCTAGAACTACTCAAGTGTTGAGGACAACACTTTTCTAAAGGAGAGAGGCATGTTAGGCCCCTATAATACTTGTGATTCCCCTATTACTATTGTCATTGTAGCCCTTCTTGTTATTATTGTGCCCCTATTGTCCCCATATTGTTATTAGTGTGCCCCATAGAAACCCACTATTGTTATTGTTGTGCCCTTATTTTATTACTGTTATGTTGGCTTTGATTATATTTTGACTCCTCAGACTCCTATATATAGAAATTAGGTTTAGTCATTTGTATCATCCAAGAATTTTTCATTTGTGTAATGTAAAGGAGGTTTCCCCCTCGAAGAGGCTGATTTTGAAGGCGTTCATCTATATTTTCTTCTATTTTGTGAGTTGGTTGCATAACATTGTTAGTATTGGGTTAGCAACAGTTTCTTGGTACAACATGAAGTAGAGATTAGGTGCTCTCAATTCGACAGAAGCATAGTACATGGCTACAATTCAAGTAACTTGTGAGGATATCTAGATGAGGAAGATCCTTGTTGGGTTATTTGGTCAACAAATGTATCCTACAATGATTTACTATGACAATCAGAGTTATATCAAAGTCCCTAAAAATCTAGTTTTTCATGATTGGTCCAAGAATATCGACATCTAACATCACCATTTACGAGATTGTGTGTATAGGAGAATCATGTTGCTAGAGTACATTCCTATAGGGGAGTGGGATGTAGATATTTTGCTAAAGAAATTTTCGAGATGAAAATTCGAGTTTCACAGAGGAAGGAACAGGGTAACAGATAATCTCTTTCTTGTTGAGAGGGAGTATTGAAATTGCAACATGAAAATCCTAATTTAATTTTTTCCTTGAATTAAATTAGGAATTAAATTGTAATTCCACATCTCATTGTAGAAAATATGTGTAGGTTAACCCGATAATGCTATATAAATCAAAGAAGAATACTATAACCTACTTCTACTATCAATTTACAGAAGCTTAAATATCAAGCTGAACAATATAACCAGAAGAAGAAGAATCAATCACACAATACACATGAAACTACTTTGGGGAAAGCCTCAACTAAAAACCCCACACTATTGTACTATCATATATGGTGGAAAAACATAGGAATTATACAAAGCCTTAGCTCTCACAGCTAGCTAGCTCTCAATAAAATCCTCACAGATGCTCATAGGCCATCTTGGCTTCTCTCTAGCCTTCCTCTCTGCCCTCTAAGCTCCTATTTCCTTGTGTTGTTCATTGTCGATGATTTACCTGTTACCAAGTGGAAAACCTTCCTCCAAAACTGTGCAATCCTCAAGGATAAATTCTTGACTGCATACATACGTTTTCTCCATGAGAAAACACATGCAATTGATAGTACACTATCCTTGAACATTTATCTCAACTGGGTCTTTCTCGAAATAGACATGCATGAGTTTCTGATGAGGGAATATTCGGTTAACTGGAGTAGCAGTAGTTGAGTGCATTAATGCATCAACTAACTATTAACTCACTATTAGTTCCTCAAACATTTTGGAACTAATTAAATGGACTTAACTCAATAAACTGAGTTAACTAATTACAACTCAAATATAACTCAATCTCATCTCCTTAATTTAAGGGATAATTCTTGCATGACTTTAGAAAGGCTTCTAACTTGAATTTCTCCAACTAAATAGTTTCAAATAAATAAATTAATTATTTCCATGTAGCTGTTAAGACTAAATTCAATTTTAATTTACAATTTAATTCAAGGAAAAATTGATTTGGAATATTCTTGTTGCTGTATTTCAACACTCCCTCTCAACAAGAAATGGATTATCTGCCACCCTGATCTCGTCTCTATGGAACTCAAATTTACACTTTGACAATGCCTTTCTTGAAATGTCAGCGTCTTGCTCCTTTGTAAAAATATACTGCAGCAACATGATCCTATTGACCTATGAAAAGCCACAAGAAATAAATATTGCCTAAGTTTCTCCACACTACCATCAGCAGCTTGCTTTACCTTGTAAAGCCAACGAGAACTCACAACTGACTTGTTCTCTGGTCTCGGAACCACGTCCCAAACACTGTTACGAACTATGGAGTCATACTCCTCCACCATAACATCAACCCAAATCCACTACTACACTGCTTCCTCAAAGAAAGATGGCTCGGTCTGAACACATTCCCTAGCAAGTGCCATGTATCAAGTGTACCTCTCAGGTGACCTCTTTTGTCTGCGCTGAGAAGATGGTGCTCCCACATTCTCTCTTGCATCCTCCAACAATCTATCAGCTTCTCTTGTGCGCGTTCATCCATCTCTGGAAGACTCTATTTCAGTGGATGTATCCACTCTTGGATCCTCTGCATGTGGCTACTCTAGATCAGTCTGAGGCTCCTCCTCCTTAGGAACCAACAGTTCCTCCACAGCGTGTAGTTGGAGCTCCCTCTCAAGGGAAACTCGCATGGCCTTCTGCTCATCAAACTTGAGATCTTTGTGAACCACTGTCCTCCAACTGGTAGGCAAGTACACCTAATAGTTGTGAGGTGTATCAGTGTACCCCACAAATATCCCCAACTCTGCTATCGGCTCAAGTTTCTTCCATGCATCCTTTGTCACATGGCAATATACCGATGAGCCAAAGATCTTGAAGTGACTCAGATCTGGTCTCCTACCATAGAAAGCTTTCTCTGGTGTCTTCATCCCAAGTATGCGATGTGGGCTTCTATTCTGAAAATAGACCGCTGAGTTGCATGCCTCAACCCACAAGTCAAGTGGTAGACCTTGGTCATGCAACATTTCCCATGTTGCACCTACAATAGTTTTGTTCTTCCTCTCGGCCACCCCATTCTGTTGTGGGTTATGAGGTGCCATCAACTCTCGTTTAATTCCTTCCACTGTAGAGAAGTCCTTAAACTCTTGAGAGACATATTCTCCACAATTGTCGCTTCTCAAGGCCTTGATCTTCTTCCCTATCTCTTTCTCGACCAAAGCTTTGAACTCAAAAAACTTTGTGAAAGTTTGGTCCTTCTTTTGCCTGAAATAAATCCAGCATTTACGAGAATAGTCATTAATGAAAATCACATAATACCTTTTCTTCGCTGTGGATGCTGTCGAGAATGGTCCACACAAATCACTATGAACTCACTCTAAGATAGCCTCTGCTCGACTGTCTCGATCATGAAAGAAATACTTGGTGTAATTTCCCAAGGTACAACCTTTGCATGTGTCAACTTGCTCAAGTTTACCTTTGGGAAGTCCTATAGATATCTACTGCATTATCTTCAAAGCCCCATGATGCAAATGGCCCAACCGCCTGTGCCACAACTCACTAATGTCTTGGCTTTGTGCCAATTTTGCTTTCATACTCAATGCTGCATAATCATCTACCTATATTTTATATAGATCCTTCACCCAAATCCCTATCCTCTTGGTCTGATCCATGTCTATGTGTCTTAGGAATGCCTTTCCTTTACTGAAGACAACATCATAGCCTTTTTCCTCCAACATCGCGACTGATACCAAGTTCTTCTTTAGTCCAGGCACATACATCACATCTGTCAGGGTGAGAGGAGCTCCATGCTCCCTCTAAAAAGCAATTGTGCCCACTCCTGAAACACTATACCTTCCATCATCACCCATCTCTATGCACATCTTGAGGTCTTTCTCCTCCAAGGCATTGAATAAATTTCTATCACTGTTCATGTGGAATGAGGCTCCACTGTCAAGATACCAGACACAACCCATCATCGATGACATCATGCATGCGATGAGTGTAAAGTCCATTTCGAACTGAGAGGCTAATGCCTCACCTTCCAATCCTTCTAAGGATCCCTTCTTGGACTTCTTCGATGGGAAATTAGTCGCATAATGTCCCATCTTGTGACAATTAAAGCATCTTACTTTAGATATGTCACCCTTCTTCCCTCCATGAGAAGAATTCCATATGAAATGGGAAGCCTTCCCCTTCCCTTTTCTTTCTTTACTTACTAAGGCTATATTTTCTTCATCATCATTCTTGGATGAAGAACCATCTCGTGTGCTCATCTTGATCTCCTCCCACATAAGATCCAACCATAGTCGTTCCCAATCCAGCAGTTTCTCCCTTTCATTCACAGAGTCCTGGTAGTATTCCAACTCTTTGGAAGGCCAAGGAGAGCAAAGCGCACCATATCATCATTGGCAGTAGTTATTCCCACACTGCCAAGCTCATCTTTGCAGGTGGTGAGCTTGTTCAGATATGTGGAAATAGTATCGCCCTTCTCCATCTCGGTTCTTCGAAGCTTATCCTTGAGCGCCAATTTCCTCTGGTCGCTACTATTCTGTTAGAGGTCCTTCAATGTCTTCCACATTGAAAATGGAGTATCCTTCCCATGGAGACTCGAGACAATATTGTCTCGAACTCCCTCAAGGATGATCCGTCTCACCTTTGCCACACACTTCTTCCACTCAGCCAACTCTTATGGATTAGTTGAAGTTAGCTTTGGGATTTCTTGATCAATGAATTCCTTCAAGCCATTGTCTTCTAATATAGCCTCCATTGTATCTTTCCATGCTAGGTAATTTGAGCTACCTTCCAAGGCATACTCGAGTCTCAAGCCATAGAACGCCATTGCCCAACCTTGAAGTATGATATGAATTCGATTTTCACTTGTAACCCCAAACTTCAAACTTCGAATTCTCTTCTTAGTATATTGTTCACAGCTTCGATACCATGTAGAATAATTTCTACAAATCCAGCTCTAATGCCATGTAGAAAATCTGTGTAGGTTAACCGGATAATGCAATATAAATCAAAGTAGAATACTATAACCTACTTCTACTATCAATTTGTGTAAGCTTAAAGATCGAGCTAAATAATATAACAACAAGAAGAAGAATCAATTGCACAATAAACATGAAAATACTTTGGGGAAAGCCTCAGCTAAAAACCCCACACTATTGTATTATCATACATGGTGGAAATAAATAGGAATTATACAAAGCCTTAGTTCTCACAGCTAGCCAACTCTCAGTACAATCCTCATAGATGCTCATAGGCCATCTTGGCTTCTCTCTAGCCTTCCTCTCTGCCCTCCAAGCTCCTATTTCCTTGCACTGTTCCTTGTGGATGATTTACCTATTACCAAGTGGAAAACCTTCCTCGAAAACTGCACAATCCTCAAGGATAAATCCTTGACTACATGCATGAGTTTTCTCCATGAGAAAACACATGCAACTGATAGTACACTATCCTTGAACATTTATCTCAACTAGGTGTTTCTGAGAATAGATATGCATGAGTTTCTCATGAGGGAATATTCAGTTAATTGGAGTAGCACTAGTTGAGTGCATTAATGCATCAACTGGCTGTTAACTCACTATTAGTTCCTCAAACAGTTTGGAACTAATTTAACTGAACTTAACTCAGTAAACTGAGTTAACTAATTACAACTCAAATATAACTCACTCTTATCTCCTTAATTTAAGGGATAACTCTTGCATGACTTCAGAAAGACTTCTAACTTGAATTTATCAAACTAATTAATTTAAAATAAATAAATTAATTATTTTCAAGTAGTTGTTAAGACTAAATTCGATTTTAATTCACAATTTAATTGAAGGACAAATTAAATTGGAATATTCTTGTATCCATATTTCAACACTCATGACAACTCGTAATAGTTAACTAAGTCAATTTGTCTTAGTTGGTTAAGTTAATTCGAGTTGGGAGTCTAACTAAAGTCATGTAGAGTGCCTCCTACTTAATAAGATCCATGATTGAGTTTATTTTGATTTGTAATTCTTTAATTCAGTCTAACTGAGTTAAATTTAGTTAAACTAGTTCTAACTGATGGAGGAATTAGTGGGAGATCCAGTGGTGGGGTGTAACCAACATTGATCAACTAGTAAATTGAAGATTCACTCATAATTAGCTCATGCATGTCATATCACAAAAAGACCCAATTGAGATTGGAGTTCAGGGATAGCGTACTATCAGTTGTATAATCATCTGAATTGTACAGCTGGTGCATTCAATCAAGGAAGGCCTATGAGGATTTCACAATTCATATTGTGGAATTTCCCAATCAAAATATGGGCTAATTTTCAAGGAAACTGTGCAAGGAAATAGGAGCTTGGAAAGCGGAAAAATTGGCTAAGTATTGGCTTGAGCTTGTCTGGGAAGTAGTAAGATAGATAGAGATAGTGTAGAGGTTTCTCAGGCTTGAGCAAAGCATTGTAAACTTCTCATATTATTTTATTAATGCAATACACAGATAGCAGGGGTTTTTAGTTGTGGCTTTCCCCAGAAAATTATTTTGTTATATGTGATTAGATTATTTCTCTTTTATACATCATGATTTCATCGATCGCTTATTGTTTCCGCTGATGAGTAGTGTAGATTCAAGTCAATTGTTTTAGCATATTACAATCTGCACTTTGAATATATAAGGAATTTCTACATTTTATTGTGCAAAAAACCCTGAAAATGAAAAGTGTTAATGTTGGAATAATGTCTTCTTCCTTTTTTTTTTTCAGGTAAAATTTCATCATTTTTAGCAATGGTGTCAAAGATAAAATATCATGACACCGAAAAACCTTAAACTTCCAATTATTTTTAGGCATGGCATTAAAGATAAGATATCACGTCTATGGAAAGCCTTAAAATTCCAACTATTTTCAGCCATGGTGTTAAAGATAAAATACTTAGAACTATTTTCAACCATAGCATTAAAGATAAAATATCATGACTCAGAAAAAACCTTAAAATTTTGACAATTTGTCAACCATGGAATTAAAACCAAAGATCATGACTACAGAAAACCTTATGTTTAGAACATATTTCAACCATGGCATTATGGGAAAGTCATATGACTAAAAAAACTTTAAAAATGACAACCTAAATGAAAGAGTCATTATACTAAGGGTAATTTATTTTTTAAATTCTAAAAGTATAGCTATTTTAAAATCTTAGTCAAGGTCGTGGAGGCGGCGTAGTGGTAAAGTCGGCCTCGTCATGACGGACCGGTCTTGTGTTCGATCCCGAGCAAGGTCGTAGCTCGTCGTGCGAGTAGTAACCGAACTGGGCCAAGCCCACTACCTTATCCCCGGCTGCGGGTGAATGACAGGATAATTAATGAGCAGGCGGCGTCATGTACTGACAAGTGGACGCCAACACGGGACAAGTGGGCCGAAGGCTCGCGAAGGAGTCCCCTCGGTCCGGCCACAGTTAATGCAGGCGGGATATTTCAGGGTTGCAGTGGTATTTGGATGCCGAAAGGTCCCATTCTGATGCCGAGAGGAGGTCATTTGCGAGGTAAGCAAAGCTCTGATGAGCGAAGCTTGGGTTGTCTGGTTTCGTCGGTGAGAGGTGAGCGGAATTCTCTGATATCGCTGCTGAGAAGTGAGCGAAGCTCTGGTTGTCTGGTATTGTTGGTGAGAGGTGAGCCCAATTCTTGGATGTCTGCTCCGCGGGGGAGGAAGACCACGCATCTACCTCGGCCCTCGACTCTGGAGGCCCTGGTTTCGAGCTTGAATCATCTGAGAATTCGAGGCTCTGTGTCAAGGTAAGAGGTTTGGTGTGTCGATTCGGCCTGTTACAGCACTGTGAATGAAAGAATTCTGAATTGTACAGCATCGCCGTCTCCTACTGACCTGGTTCGAGGTGAAGTCCTGGGGCGCACTGCACTTTCACCCTGCACAGCTCTGAATCCGGCTTGGCTTCTAACCTGGGGGAGTCTGCGACCTTTGGTTCATATTGGCCCTGAAGCATGCCACGTGAACGACAACGTGGAGCTTGTAGGCGAGGAGGATCAAGAGGTGGTGCCCGAGCACGGGCCTCTTCGCCACAATCCTCTGCGTCCTCAGAGGAAATTCGCTCCCCACGAGCTCGCACAGGGCGCGGACGAGGCAGAGGGCGGGGAAGGACTGTGGTATGTCCATTCGGCGGGCATCCATCAACCCATTTCTGATTCCCCTGCACGCTAGACAATGCTGTGTATTTTGTATCGGTGCGAATTGAAAAATGTGAGCACGCTGACCGACCTGAAGCCCCAGCCGCTCCACGGCCACCCTCGCCTGTTCATGGTCAGCAACTACAGTCTTTGGAAGCCGCGGGTGAGGTGGCGAGGAACCGAGCTGGACCACGCAAGCCTGAGAGGGACGACGCGCCATATACCGACACAAGTGCCTCAGACTCCTATGGCTGCCCGGTGGTGGAGGAGCCACAAGGCACATTTCTCAGTCCTACGGTGGAGGAGCCACCAAATCCTTACACCTAGGCGCGCGGCTTGGACGTCCATGGTGGTATGGCTCTGCTATGTTCAGTTTCCGGAAATCACTGTAGCTGCAACTGTCAATATTGGGAGTCAGTCTATGTCTATGTTTATTTCTGTAATGTCTATGTTAGTCATGCTTTTTGCATCCGCATCTATTATGTCGGTTATGTCTTATCATTTCAGTGTCTGTAAGTACTATTTCGGTCTTGTAAGGGTCTGCAACCTCCTCCCTCGCGCTGGCAGGGAGTGGCAGGTTCAGTTTTGAAGTTTTCAGTATAGCTATGGTTCCAGTTCGGGGTAAGAGAACAGCCTTACAGTCTTCTCTCTCAGGCTTAGTCTCAGATTCAAAATGTCAACTTGTTCACGTGGCCAACTTATGGCGGCAAATGTAACCCTCTGTACTTTTTTTGTATCATAATAGAATTAGTCCGATTTACACAAAAAAAAAAAAAAAAAATATTAGCCTAAAACAACTTGAGATATTACAACAAAAAAATTAAAAATCAACCATCAAATTAACATACAATTTAGGCGATTGTGGAGTTCGTTGAGCTTGTAACATCTACAAGTAAGAGAAAACTGGTTGAACTGCTCGTTGGGATAGGCAACCCGGTGCCGAATAGCGGAGGGCCTGTGCGCGGCAGAAATACTTTGTGCATTCACGCTGTAGTTACAGGGAAAACTGAGTACCTCAGCCAGACGCGGTGGGTGCTGGGGTTCAATGGCTGCTTTCCTGATGAAACCATTCCGCTGGGGAAGTTTTGTCTACCCTACAGCAACAGGGTAATCCGCATTCGGAAGCCGCGCAATAATGTGGATAAGAAGCTGTCTTCAAGCGGGTGGGAAGACCTCGGTAGGAGCGTTCTCCTCCAGATCTGCTTCTCTAGTGCAGAGGTCTCCCAAAGTCCCTGCAGGGCCATTTTCTTTGGCACTACTGGAAGCGTTCTAAGGACAGTGAAGCCACAAGGGCAACCTCCGCTTCAGGTCTCATTTTCTAGTACGGCGTTCACCCTCAGCATCCTTGTCTTCGAAACAAATGCTGTATGTCAAGGCCTGGAAGTTGCATGGCAAGTGTTTGTAGAAACGCCGCGCCGAGAATTAGTCTCTTGGAAGGGAAAGATCTCAATCATTGCACAGATTGGATTTTCTGGAAAGGCTCTGGGCATCTGTTGCGAGAAGCAGCGTCAAGCCTTCGTCCACTTCGGCACTTTCATCGGTGTTATTCATGGCCATGGTGAACAGGAGGACTCTCTGCATGCACGTAATATTCTCCTCAAACGCATCGAGAGCCTGAAATCCTACAGCTTCGTATTGGAGAATGATCACGCGAGGGTTCCCAAACTCAGACGTTTGGACTTAGTGCCCGAACTGTTTGAAGAAATGCCTGAGCGAGATGTAACATCCTGGAAAGCCTCGTTTCAGATCCAGATCAAGCTCCTCTCAGGCAAAACTCTGCTACATTGGGTAGGCTCTCAGGACCTAGTGAAGGACCTCATGCATGCGCTGGAACTTAAGCTGGGAATTCCCTCGGCAGCTCAACGACTTCTCCATGGAGGTAAACAACTAGAGGATCTCCACCCCCTTTCATTCTACAGCATCCAAAGAAATGCCACCATTATCCTTTCCCTTCGATTGAGAGGGGGAGCAGTAGGACAGTCTTCCTCAGCCAAAGCATTCTCATACAAGGATGTTGTCCATTCACCGAGGCAGGAAAAGATAGTACCGCCAGCTCAAGCGCCCAAACCTTTTCTGGTGGACAAACTTGAGGAGACTCCCTCCATTGAAATAGTGCATCCAACCTTAGATGAGCAAACCCAACAGCTTGCTGAGCAAGGCATAATTTGCAGGTTCAATGGGTTGTGGCCACGGACAGCAGATCTCTACCAGTGGATCCACTCTAACTGGACCAACAATTGCAAGGTTTTATTGTGCTCAAAGGGCTTTTTCATAACGGTGTTTGTTTTTGAGGAGGACTACCAAAAAGCTCTAAAAGAAGGGCCTTGGTTCTGGGGCTCAGCAGGTTTATTCCTCACCCCCTGGTTCCCGGACTTCGATCCATCTTCGGCAATCATCACCAAGCTCCCAATCTAGGTCAGGCTTCCTAATCTCCCAGCTCATCTTTGGCACTTTGTAGTGTTCCAAGGAATCGGCAACTCTCTAGGCCGCTTCCTCGACACAGATATTTCTAGAGGGGAAAAAGGCTTATATACCTTTGCCAGAATATGTGCAGAAATAGACATCAGCAAAGGACTCCCGGACAAGATCAATCTCAAAATTGGAGACTTTCATTGGACCCAGTACTTGGATTATGAGAATACAGCTTTCCGCTGCCGCAACTGCCATCTCACTGGGCATCTCCAGAGCTCTTGTCCTTCGAAGCCTGCCCCAACAAAGAAAGCCAATCATAAGCAGAAATCCAAAAGTTGGAAGCCTCATGACCCTCCCCCCATGGATGATTTTGATTTCACCTCGGATGAAGAGGAGATAAATGAGGAAGAAATGGGGACCACGACAGCGCCGGAACTGCCATCGGCTGACCCTGAGGATTGCTCTGTCCAGCCATGCTCCCAAAAAAGGAATCATGAATCCTCCACCTCGGACTCAGACAAGGAATTATCTCAAGCAACCCAGCTCAATTTGCAAATCACGCCAGTTCAGCAGTTCCCTCCTGAATGGGTCAAAGTGGGCAAAAAGAAAGGAAAAAAATTCCGCATAACTGATCCCTCCCATGTAGGGTAGAATCATTTGCTTTGTTTTGTTCTCTGGTTTTTCTAGTCACTTCATGTTGTGTTCTTCTCTCTTCTCTTCGCTTCTAGGAGCCGAGGTGGATGCATATCCTTTCCGGCTGCCTATGTTCTTGTTTCTCTTGGCACTGCCTGTTTCCAGGCATGATTGTACTATATTGCTCCTTTATTAATAGATTTAGTCATACTTTACACAAAAAAAAAAACATACAATTTAGGCAAACTCGACCTATTTCAATGATAAGTTAAAAACCAACCATGAAATTGACACATTATGGGGGCAAAATTCATCCATTATAATGAAAACTTTAAAATCAACTATCAAATTGATGCATAATGGGGTAGGGTTGCTAGTCGAGGGAAACACAGAACCTGTAGAAAATATAAGATAGAACATATATATATATATATATATATATAAAAAAAAAAAAAAAAAAACCCTAAAAAAATCAAATAAAAAAAATATATAACAACAACAAAAAAAATCAAACATGAACAAAAAAATTAAAAAATACAAAAAAATAAATGGGAAAAAAATTATTTAAAAATATATAATTTAAGAAAACAAAATTCAACATTTAAAACCAAAAAAACAAATAATAATACCTCACTGGAAATTAAAAAAATTAAAGAAAAAAACATAAAATTTAAATTTTAAAAATAATAATAAAAGAATTCAATTTTTATTTAATGTTTTTTAATTTAAATTAGATTTTTTATTTTTGAATTATTTATGCTTTTTATTTTAATTTTTAAACACTTTTTTTATTGTTTTTTTTAATTGTATGTTTCCATTTCTTTTTTTTTGTTATTTTTACTTAAAATTTTATCTGAATCGTTTTTTTTTGAAAAAAAATCAAATGTTATCATTTTTCATATGAAACTCATAAAATTTGTTATTTTTTCAACTTTTTTTATTCAAAATTTTCATAATTTTTTTTTATCTAAAATGTTATTTTTAGCAATAAGGTCTCAATGTAATTGTTTTATTATATCTATATGCAAAATGTCTACATTCTCTTAGGAGTTAACGGTTGAATGCAAAGGTTCTTGTATGAGGTGAAGGGGTCGATCCACTGCTATGGCCAACTTATGATCTCCATGACTAATAAGAGGTACAATTTAAAAAGAAATCATGTTTATCTTTGTTTTATGTTTAAAATACATGGACTAGAGTCTAGATTTGAAACCACTCACCATCTAATGGGTTTGGTTTATTTTATGCATGAGGTTACCGCATTAGGTATCCTTAATTGCGGTACTTTTCAAACCCCCACTCCCCTTCTTCATGCATCCCGTGCCTGCCCTGCCTCATGGGATTTGGGATCAGCAACATCTAGTTTTCTGAAGCACATATGAGTGCCTTCTCCTCAAAGAACTTCCCTCTATAATTTTGGATCTGAGCTTAATGTTCCGTAGGCTGAGAGAATGAACAGTGCACTTTTCAATTTTTTATGAAATATATAAATGGGAAGGGTTCTATCCTATGGTCAAGGAATTTAGACTTTGTTAACTCTCTAAAACAAAGCATAAAGGTAAATTGGGGCATTTCTGCAAAATTCAAAAGTTTGTTATATGAGGGGAAGATGCTTCAAGACGCTTTCCAAATCAAAGACTATAACATCAAAAGGAACTCAACCATAGTCCTGAACTTGAGGCTTCATGGAGGAGCTCCAAGGCCCAGGATACCAAATGGAACATCTAACTCTTCCAAAGGTGCCGTGAAAGGAAATCTTCTACCCCAAGAAGTCAGATTCAAAGTAATAGAGTACCCTTTACAGTAGATCAAATGAAGAAATTTTCAGTCATGGAAGTTAATATTCCAAAGGTAAATTCTCTCTTCGCATTCCTTCAATCCAAGTCAGTTATCTATAGGTATAATGGCTTCTAGCCTAAATAGGAAGCATTACACCAGTTAGTTTTTTCATCTTGGATACCTAATTGTGACATTTATTTATGTTCCAAAGGTTCTGTATTGTTCAATTTGATACACAAAAATATTGGGAGTATGTTCTAAATGAAGGGCCTTGGTTTTGGGTAGAGTTGAGCTCTTTATTACTCCATGGTTTCCATATTTCAATGCAACAAATATGGTAGTCTCAACAATGTTGGTATGGGTAATACTTCCATAAATTCCTCTTCCTTTTTGGCAACATCAGTGTTGGAAAATCAAAGTAGATGTAGGTCAATGTTGATTCTCCTTAGCTTGATAATTGTTAGTAAAGTTTGTTGTCTTGTTATTAATTATTTGAGTTCTCTTTTATCCATAAATTACCAAAAATGTAATACAAAAGACAAAATACACCAAATGTAGGCTCCACACCAGGTAAAAACCCCACTTTCTTGGGGAAAACCAAAACAATCTCCTTATTATAAAATCATATGAAAATGAGACTTCTCAAGGCCCAATGACCAAGTTAAACCACCTTCTAGCTACAAGTCAACACTTCAAGATTTCTTTCAAGTCAACACAACAAGATGCCACCTCCTACAAGCTTCAAGAGTTTGGACTTCACAACTTAAGATCTTCCTACAATCTTCAAAATCTAGGATAAAGCAAGATCCTTCTACAAATACTTGGAATTCTCTTACTGCAATCTCGACCTTACTACAAACTTGGACTTCTAAAAATGCCATTGTTCCTCTTATTGCAATTTTTGGAACTCTCTTACTGCAATTTTCGGACCTCTGAAATACCATTGTACCTCGGACTTCTAAAAATACTAATCTTCCTCTTACTACAATTTTCAGACCTCTCCTACTGAAATTTTTGGACCTCTGAAATACCATTGTACCTTAAGCCTGAGGTTGGATGGGTAACTTTAGTACGTGTGCTTAGGAGCATACTTCACTATGTGTTTCACTTCTCTTCATTTCTACAAGTCTCTTACTAGTGTTTTCCTTCTTGTCTATCAATAGATCAAACTGCAGATACGTCAAAAGGGATTTGAGTCACCTCTTGTATATACCTTTCCTTTCATGTCGAGTCGCCTATTTATAAGGCTAGCATGTACTACATCAAGGCTAACTTGTATTGCATCAAGGTTGACTTGTAGATAGAAGGTATACTTGAATTTGTAGACATTATGACATGATACAATAAACCCAAATCGGTCTTATACAATTTTTAGATAGATTCTATGGCTCCTATTAACAAATTCTTGAACTTAATGAAAATGTGTATAAAACCCATTCAAATATATTTTATTTTATTCTTTATATCAAATATATAATGAGTACTAGGACAATTATGAATACCAAACCTAGTTAATTTTCTAACACTCCCTAAGCAGGGAGGTATTCATAATGACTCAATAGATCTATCTCAAGTTGAGATATTCTCATAAGAAGGGATCTAGATTGATAAGCATCATTACAATCAACATTGTCACATTACCAAGGCCTCGATAGGTACAATCTATCTTTCACAAGATCTGAACACAATGTTGGGAGGCATTCCATAGGACACCATCTACCTCATCATGGTACATACTTCACCTAAGATACCCAACGTATTCATATAACTAAATGATTATTATCCAAGCCCATGTGATTTAGGATCTCCATTCTAATTCATCATAATACATGACTCAAGAATGTTTGTCCAAGATGCTTATGCAATCCATGATTCTCCTTATCCATGTCTATTTATGTTTACGTAGGATACTATCCGTAATCCATCATAGTATCTGATACAAGGAGAACCAAAAAATTCATCATTCTCCCTATCTTTGATGAACACAACAGACTTGCAGCTATTAGTCCTAGCCTAGTACATGACACAGGGAGAACCAATGTCCAATACTACTCCCTCTCAACCTGAGAGGATAAATCCAGACATCACAAGTTCTCTTACTTTTCATTCATAAAGTCACCATCTATCAGTTCCTTATAGCTTGCATAGATCCCTTTTTTTTATTAGCATCTCATTATAGTGAGCATGATTCCTTTCATGGTATACAGGTCATGGATCCACCTTCTCATGATGGGATCTAGGTTATACATCACTTTGATCTTGTCTTCATACTTTGTAGGAATGACACATTCAACTTTTTTGTAAACATTTTTCAAGTGATCTTATCCACATAGTTGAACTAGCCTCAACTGGAGACATGTACACTTGCAACATCTCACCATGATGACCTACTAAACAAAACATCAACATCATCATGGTTAATCTCCCATGAGACTACCTTTATGCATCTGAGTGCCTAAGGATCCAACTTGACTACCAAGTTACCATCTTTCCTCCAATGAACTTGTACGCATCAATTCCCTTAGGGTCTTTATAGATCCCTTCCTTCATCATGCTCATCATGGCACAAGATAAGTTTTTCTTAGCCATATTTTTCATTTTTCTTCCTTCATTATGTATCTACAATATTCATTGACAAGTACCACAAAGCAAAATATACAAATATAGGAGCATGATCTCAATTTTGATCATCTAGGGATTCCATGGTATCTTTAGAGGGAGAATTCCTGGGGATTATGTTAGGTTCCTATAATACTAGTATATTCCCCTTATTGTTATTGTTATTGTAGCCCCTTATTATTATTCTTGTGCCCATTCATCCCCCATGTTGTTATTGTTGTGCCCCATAGAAGCTTACTATTGTTATTGTTGTTCCCTTACATTATTATTGATATGTAGAATCTGATTATATTGTGACCCCTTAGACCCTTATATATACCAGGAACCAAACCCAAAGAAAGAATAAATGAATCTGACCGTATCTTGTAATGCATTGGAAGGAATTACCACTCCTCAAACTCTCAATATAGAAGGATATATCGAGAAGAAAAAGGTAATAGTTTTTATTGATTCAGGTAGTACCCATAATTTTATTCATTGTAAGATAGCCAAGGAATTGAATTGCTTCCTATATACAGCACCAGAGTGTTAACTGACGGTTTCAAATGGAGGAACTATAAATTTCTCTAGAAAGTGTAATAATATCAAGCTAACCATGGGGGAATATGTATTGAACAGTCCAATTATTTTCATTCCAATGGGTGGTGCCAATGTTGTACTAGGAGTCCAATGGTTACAATCTTTGGGGACAATAGCTTTTAATTTTCAAGATATTTTCTTGATTTTTTTTTGGAAGGAAATGAAGTTCAATTAAGGGGTATCGTATGGAAAAAATGAAATATAATTATCTCTAATGACTTGAAAAAACTTCTAAAGAAATAACAACGGGGTGCATTTCACAATTATGCTCACTAAAGGTTCAAACATTGAAATCATCTATTTCTCCATATCTCTAAAAATCCTTGGAAAATAATTCCAATGAATTTGAGACTCCCAAAGGCCCCCCACCTATTCGTGATCATCATCATGTTATTCATTTGATTTCAGGAAAATTTTCTCCAAACATCATACCTTACAGATATCCATATTCCCAAAAGAGTGAAATTGAACATATGGTTGCAGAAATGCTAGAGGCTGGTATAATTCAACGTATTCAAAGTTCTTTCTTTACGCCAATAGTATTGGTGCACAAGAAGGATGGATTATGGTGTATGTGTCAGGATTATAGAGATCTCAAAAAGCTCACTATTAAAGATAAATTTCCCATTCATGTCATTGACGAATTGTTGGATGAATTACACGAAGAAATTTACTTCACCAAGTTGGATCTTTGTTTAGGATATCATTAAATTAGTGAAGAGTGAAGACATTCTGAAAACAAAATTTAGAACTCATGAGTGTCATTATGAATTTTTTGTCATGCCTTTTGGCCTTACTAATGCACCTTCCACATTTCAAGGTTTGATGAATTCCATTTCCAAACGCTTCCTTAGAAAATTTGTGTTAGTATTTTTTGATGACATACTAATCTATAGGAAGTCTTGGAAGGATCATGTTCAACATGTTTACAAGGTGCTCAAATTATTGGAGGAGAAAAAATTACATGCAAAAACCTCCAAATGTTTCTTTGGAGTATAGGAGGTGGAATATTTGGGTCATATTATATCTCATGAGGGTGTTCAGGTAGAGCCTAACAAAATTAAATGCATTAAGGAATGGAAATCCCTACAACCATAAAGATTCTTCAAGGATTTCTCAAGTTGACAGGGTATTCTTGAACATTTTTTAAGAAATATGGGAGAATAGTAGCACCTCTAACAAGATTACTAAAGAAAGATGAGTTTTCCTGGACTCTAGAAGAAACTAAGGCTTTTGAACATATTAAAGAGGAAATGTGCCAAGCACCAGTATTAGTAACTCCAGACTTCCCAAAAACCTTTATTGTTGAATGTGATGCCTTAGGAAATGGAATTGGTGTTCTTTTTAATGCAAGCATGAAGACCCATTTCTTTTGAAAGTCATCCAATCAAAGGAAAATATTTACAAAAACCTATTTATGAGAAGGAAATGTTCTCAATACTACATGCACTAAAGCAATGGAGACCTTGCCTAACGGGAAGACACGTCAAGGTAAAAACATATCAAGATAGTGTTAAATAATGTTTAGAAAAAAGATTATCTTCAAAGGAGCAGAAGTGGCTCACAAAGATGGTGATTTATGGCTTTGTAATCATCTACAAAAAAGGGAAGAATTTTTTTGTTGTAGATGCACTCTCAAGAAATGATGAGGATGTGGAAGAATTTCTTTGTGCCATTTCCATTATCCAACCTGATTGGATAACCGAAGCAAGGGATGAATGGAATATTGATGAAGAGGTGTGGACACTCATTCAAATTTTGCAGCATGTTCCCAGTACATCTAATACATTTAGCATGAAAAATGATTCATTATGGTACAAAGATCGCTTATATCTTTGTAATAATTCCCAACTGAAGGAAAATATTCTTTCAGAATTGCATACCTCCCCCTTAGGAAGGCACTTAGGATTTTTTAAAACCTACCACAAGATCAAAAATGAATATTTTTGGGATGGTCTTAAATCTGATATTCAGAAGTTTGTGGCAGAATTTTTGGTTTTCCAACAAAATAAAGTTTAGACAATTAAGACCCCAGGTCTATTACAACCTTTAGCCATTCCAAGTCATCATTTGGAGGAGGTATCATTGGATGTTATCACAAGTTTACCCAAGTCTGAAGGAAAGAGCATCATCATGGTGGTAGTCGATATACTTACCAAGTATGAAAAATTTTGTGCATTATCTCATCCTTTTAATGCTAGTACAGTTGCTACTACGTTTATGGAAACATTTCAAAAGCTACATGGAAACCTACATATTATTTATTTTTCTGCTAAGGAAAAATCATAATTTCCATTAAAATCTGAAAATTACATGTTGTAGATGATTGAAGAAGCACATGTTGTAGGATTGGGCGAACTTCCATTAAGATATACATTGTACAAAAAACCATGTAGGGTATACTGATAGTATGTGCATAATTACATATCAAAAATAATATAAACATAAATTGTTCAATGAAAATATGTACTAGGTGTAGATCAAATGAAAATCTTGTAAACAAGTCCTCAGAGCCCCTATATTCTGATGTCAATATATGGGCGATGATAGTACTGATAGTGATACATATCCTTTTGATATTGTATCAACCATGTACCATGAGGTCGGACCGCAACCTCCTTGGAAAGCTGGTCAGAAATTAGGTTGCGCTCCCTGTAGATATGATGACATACAATGGTATCAAATTGGGCCCTTAATAGAAGTGCATCATCCAATATGTGTCTGAGTGTGTGTGCATGGAAATTTGATAAACTGTTGAATTGATTAATAATGATATTGGAGTCACCAAAACTTGTAGATGCCTACACTCTTTTTCTAATGAAAATTGCGAAAGATGTCTGAGGTTGAGTAGTTTTGCATAGTTATTTGTCCCATTACCCAACCCCATCTGAATTTTGAAGAAATGGTTCTCTATTAGGTGTAATAAGGAACCACCCCCCCCCCCCAACAACCCAGAGCTCAGGAAAATCTGTCAAAATAGGACCATGGGATGCTTGTCTCAATGATTTCAGGGATGATGGTATGATGGGGAGTAGGTCTATCATCATTAGGTATATAGGATTAAATGGACAAGGCACAGGCATATGCTCGGTGCCAGAGGGGCATGGTATTACATAATATGAATTTGTTCTGAGACAACCAGATAGACGAACAAACCAGTAATGGGAGATTCCTAGCTTTATGTGACCGAACCAATGACCACCATGATTACCAAGCCTCGAAGATGGTCTTTCATTTCCATATGATAGATAAGGAAATGGAGGATTGGATCTAGGCCCAAAAATCCCTTATGATGGGACATTGGAGAAAGACATTCTCAATAGATTCAGAGGCTTTTTGACATAAACAATAGCATGTGGAGCCATGGAAAGATTGTTCATAAGGTTTTCCCTAGTGGGTGCTTTGTGACGAAGGACTGCCCACATGAAGAGTTTGGTACAATGGGGGGCTTTCAGGTTCCATATTAAGCTTCACCACCAGTCAAAGACTGGTGGCTTGTGGGCAAAGAATATGATAGGATATCTGTCCTTGGGAGTGTATTGGTTGTTCTTTATCTGGGCCCAAATTAGTTCGTATTTGCCTTCAATAATCCTGACATGTGATTTAGTAAGAGAAGTTGTATAACTGAGCTAGACTTGGTGCCATAGGTCAAGGATACCAAGTTGTGTTGTTGATTTCCAAGCCTGAGAAAAAATATTATTATTTCCTAGATCTGCAATATGATCAAGATATGTGATACCAACATTAGATAAAAATTTGATCAAATCAGGTGGAAGTCTAAAGGCATTACCACTACCAAACCATGGATCCATACCCACCCGAACTGAGGGACCCGACCTAATCCTCCAAGTCAGTCAGTCACGAACATATGGAATTGAATTTAATACCACTCTCCATATAGTTGATATTCCTGTCTTATTCGAAGAGGGAAGCCAGAACCATTCAAGTGTATGAAGGAGCCAAATGTATTTACAATATACAACTTCTTTCCACAATCTATGAGCCATGAGGATCTACCAGCCCATTTTGGCAGCTGGTGCAATGGAAAAATATTCAAGATTTTTTAGTCTTTAACCTACCCATTTCTTCAGGAGAGTAATCAAATCCTAGCGAACCCATGCATATATATGATAATCATGTCTCCCTTTCCATAAAAATTTGCAACAAAGTTGTTGTATTCACACGAGAATGCCCTTTGGGATCCAGGCCATGGACCAGTAAATTGGAGTCGCTTCCAAAACATATTTCATTAATACTAGTCTTCCATCCCTAGAGAGGTATTTATGATGCCAAATATTAAGTCTTATTTAAATCTTTGCAACCAACCAAGTCCAATATGCAATCCTATAGTGAAGGGGCTTAAGTCTAAATCCAAGGTACTTTAGACCATAATCCAAGGATAGAAGAGAATAGGGGAATTTGTGAAGTGCAAATTGGATCTCATAAGGTGAGCATCCAAAAGATGTAATGGTAGACTTTCAGGCATTGCACTCCATTCTTATTGTTGTACAAAATAGGAGCATAATGGAATGTAAGGCAGTTAGGTCCCCAATACCTCCATTAAAGAATATTAATACATCATTTACAAATAGTAAATGTGACAAAAGACAGTTATTGGCGATCTTGATTCCCTGAAGTCATCCTAGTTTGTGATCTTTGGAGATGAGCTGACTAAGGCCTTCAATTATAAGCAGGAATATTTGAAGATATAGGGGACAACCTTGTCGAAGATCCCTCTCAGCATGAAAAAGGGGGATGCAGATCCATTGATGAGAACAATGTAAGATACCTTGGTGATGCAGCACATGATCCAATTGACAAAGTCCAAAGAGAAACCCAAATGAGATAAAATCATACACAGATATAGCCAACTAATGCACTCAAAGGCCTTTTCGAGATCAATCTTGAGTATCATGCTTTTCAATTTCTTAGTTTTGATGGAGTGTAGAACTTCTTGGGCCCTACCTATGGCATCATGTATCTAGCGATTATTAAGGAAGGAAAAATGTTTAGGAGAGATGTGAGCAGAGAGTATGGGTCTAAGACGATTAATAATGATCTTGGAAATAATTTTATAGATGCATTTGCAGAGGGGGATAGGTCAAAAATCATTAAAGGATTCATGGCAGTTAGGTTTCGTGATGAGAGATATGAAGGTGGAATTGAAGGCCTCATAAATGTGTCCATTGGTATGACAATCTTCAATGATACAGAGTAAATCCTCCCCCAAAATGTCAAAGAAATATATATAGAACTCAATCATCCAACTGTTTGGACCAGGACTTTTATCCTTCTTGAACCACTTAAGAGTGTTCTCCAGCTCCCCCATTTAAACTGGCTTGAGAAGATGCACAACTTCCTCTTGTTCTACAAAGTGAGGAAAAAGGTTTGCCACCCTTATGATATATGCCAATGTAACTTCACGAGGAGCTCGATAAAGATTTCTGAAGTGAGATGATCCAAGAGAGGTCAAGTGATGAAAGGAGTGTACTCTCTAGCCTTCTTCATTTGTCATCTGCCAAATGGTGTTGATTGCATGGTTCCCATTAGAAAATTGATGGTAAAATTTGGTATTGTCATCTCCCTCTTTCAACCAGATTTATCTGCTTTGGAGCCTCCAAAATTCCTCTTTGTCCTTTAATATTTCATCTCATTCAGTCTCTAAGGTGATGAGATGAGTCTTTACATCAGCATATAGGAACCCCCTTCCACGTTTGTCCTCTAGACTATAAATATCAAGCTCAATAGTGTGAAGGGTCTTGTCATCCTGTAATCGCTTATTATGGGCCCAACCCATAGTTAATTGCTTGATATTAAGAATATTGTTAGATAAACCTTCCGAAATAGATCAACCCAAACCAGGAGGATGTGCCTTCCAATAGTCAGAGTCTAATCAAATGTAGTCAGGATCCTTTAGCCAAGTATCATTGAATTTGAAAGGAGTTGTTGGTTTACGGTCTAGCCCACTGATCTCAAGATAAATTGGAGAGTGAACTGATAATCCCCTTGATCCTACCCACTGTCTATAATTGTGGATGTTTCCAATGAGTCTCTCCTTAATGAGGAATCAATCCAACCTTCGAGCCAACATTGCCTCTCCGGTCCTTCTGTTCCTCCAAGTAGGTTGGAGTCACACCATGGGAATGTCAATGAATTGGTGATCCTCAAGAAGGACCTCAAATGTATTAGATAAGGGACCAATCTAGGAATTGTGACCCCAAGATTCAACGTGTCCAATGGTGAAATTTAGGTCACCACCCATAATGATATTATCGGCTTGTAGAAGAGTTGATTTGAGAAGGTGTTCCCAGAAAGATGCTCTATTATGGAAAGGGCCATATACATTAATCAATCAAAGCTCTAAGACCAATTCAGATGAGAAAATATCTGCCCCAATGAAGCCATTCCCACCCTAAATATTTGATAGTCTGACCGATATAGGGTTATACCCAAATGAAATACCCCCCTGATCTCCCACGCACATCAAGAGCATGAAAATTCCATCTAGGTACTGATGATTCCAATGCAGGAATAATCTGATCAATAAGCCCTAGGGTTTCCTATAGAAAAGGAACATCCACCCGCTCGGCTTCCAAGAGTCTTTTGAATGCTTGTTTTTTAGCGGGGCTAGCCAACCCGTGATATTTAAGGGATAACCACGTCATGAGGGAGAGGATGCAAGAGTGTTTTGTTCTCTAAGAACCTGATCAAGGGCAAGTTGTCGACTTGCCATGACATCAATTCCAGCTTGGTGAATGGCTTTGGAAATGGAAGAATGACAACCTCGTGTAGGTATAGGAGGCTTATGGGGGGAAATAATCCTGATACCACAAGAGTCCTTGGAAGTGTTATTTCCAAGGGTTAGAGATTGTAGGAATGGGTAGGTCTAGAGGAGTCTGAAGCCTCCGAAAGAGGAGAAGATAAAGGGAGGTCTAGGAAAGAGGGGGGGTGTTAGAAAATATAGGGGGGTCGAACCAGGGGATAAGACAGGGAGGGAGATGCAGATGAAAATGTAGAGGTGCAAACTAAACATGAGGAAATCATCAAAGACACAAAAATAAAAATATAATTAACAATAGAGCCAAGGAGAGAATTACCCGATGAGAGCACAATAGTTGTCGCTGCCCTAGATTTGGTAAGAGAAGGTGAGGGGGTCAGATCGTATTGGTGCCATGCTTCTTATCCTGAGCCTTTGCCAATGTCAAGTGGATAGTACTGGTGGGAGTTTTCTATTCATGTGTTCCTTGTAAGTTTACCTGTACCTCGGTCGATTCCTCGATGGGGGGCATATGCTTAACCAAAGGAAATTACTTATATAAATTACCTACCTTATGACATCTCAAGCACCTCAAGAACACCCCTCTGTAATCCTGAATATGTATGCGAGTAATTTTTTTCTAATGAAGGGTTATCTATTCCTCCAACCCTTATCTAGTGTCAAGATGTACCAGAATGTGATCTAGAGACGTGTTACCATAAATAATAAAATATTTGTCATGATCAAGGTAGGTTCCCAGAGCATTGCCAATTCGCTTGAAGAATTCATGAGACCAGAAGTGAAGTGGTAGTCCAGGAATTCTCACCCAAAGAGGACCAACCCCCAATTTCTCCTACTCTAGATTGAACATAGGACTCCATCGCTTGAGCAAGATAGGGGTGAGCTCAATATGCCAACATTTGGAGAGGACCCATGATTTGTAGTCTGCATGATGAAATCAGAGAGCAAACCGACCTTGCGCAAGGGTATTTACATATGGAAATTCGGAGAGGATTTTCCCCCAAATATCAGTGATCCATTGCTGAAGTCTAGCTACAGAATAGGTACGACCACGTACCTTCCATACCAGTACATAGTCCACAGTATCCACCACATCCCCCATATAGCTCCCTTCACCGGAGCAGAGAGAAACTTCCTTGTTCTTTGCCTTGACACACTTTGTTTTCTTCATCGGTTTCGGTTGCTTGCCAGCCCATGGAGTAGAAGAGGGTTCAGGAGGAGCATCCAATTCATCAACCCTAGCATTTGTATCTCTTTCTTCCAAGTTAATTGGCAGCCCTTCAAAAAAACCGGAGGAGGGAGGACTAGATACGAAGTGCTAGCTATTTGGTTGATTAGGAGAAGGCCCAAAGGATATAACTAGGGGGAGGGTAACCCTCACAAAGGTTGAGGGGAGATGGGGATCATCAGTGGAGGGGGAGAGGGAATAATCGGATGGGTAAATAGGAGAGGTGATATCAAGGCAGGTAGCCAGGGAATGTAGGGATGCCAAAGAAGGGGGTAGGTAGTCTAAATCCGGCCAAGGAAGAGAGACCTCAGGCAGGGAATCAGCCAGACATGAGGAGCTAGGATCCAATAGATTAGGCATAGTAACTGCCAAAGGGTGATCGACAAGGGTTTCAGTGGGGGCGTTATAGTCCAAATGATAATTGAGGCAAATGGGTCTTCTGTATAATCCACCAAGTCCACATCCATTCTACTGACCTTCCGATAACCCGTGATGCAATAGCAAAAACCTTCGCCAACTGCTAGGTAGGAGGATGACATAAGGAGATGCGAAGAATCAGAGGGTGACTGTGAGAAAGGTGTTGGTGTGTAGTTTCGGCACACTATGAGAGTAGGGAGTCAAACCCTAACTGACGTCAATGCAGTATCGAAGCTCATGGAGTCACGCCATCTTCCAGGGCCCCAAATCCCTTTTCAAACCTAATATAAACTGACATATTATTATATGTTAGGTCCCTATAATACTAGTGTATTCCCCTTATTGTTATTTTTAGTATAGCCCCATATTTTTATCATTCTGCCCATGTATCACCTATGTTTTTATTGTTGTGCCCCCATAGAAGTCCACTATTTTTATTGTTGTGCCCTTACATTATTATTATTATGTAGGATCTGATCCATTTATGACCCCTTAAATTCCTATATATTCCAGGGACGTCTTATCATTTGAATCATCCAAAAAAAATTCATTTATGTAATGTAAAGGAGGTGGACCCCTTGAAGAGGATAATTTTTAAGTCCCTTGATCTATCTTTTCTTCTATTTGTGAGTTGGTTGCATAGCATTTGGTATCATAGCTTTGGATTCTAGGGTTTTGCTTCTTCAAACAAGCCATCTTGGAATTTTCGCTATAACGTTCTTTCTATGAAGCTTAATAAGTTTAAATCGCAACAACTTGGAGCTAAAATATTGTTGAAGCTCGTATACAAATTTCAGATCTTGGTTTGCTATATTTTTGGAGACATGATCTGAGGAAATTAGACTTTTTTCAAGCTCCATAATTCCATCTCAAATAGGTGACCTAGGGAAAATTGTCATAAATTTCTCTCCGAGCATCGGATTTGAATTTCATAAAAATCGAATGAAATTGGATGAATTGTAGTTTCTTGGGTATCCTTTTCAGGGCCGAAGGTCGAAACAGTGGCACGAGGTACGTTGTATAAGCTGTCCCTATTGAACTAGTCTATAATTTGGTCATCATGGGAGGTTGGGCATCTATTTCTTGCAGAATCCAATAGTGGTATGACTTGTGTGCTTGGAACAAATACTAATAGCGATACTACAGGATGAAATTTTAGAACTTTGAGATCCAAAATTATAGAGATACAAAAGCTTCAATATGGAGCTCCTAAATTGCAAGAAAATGGTGTGTTTTTTTTTTTCATAACTTTTGTTTGAAAAATCAGTTTTAAGTGATTCAAAGGGAATAATGAAGCATAGATATCAGTATTTGGTTATAAAATTCCTCCCAAAAAAATATTTCCACACCAATTAAGCCCTCAAAAATCTCTATTATGACTCATGAAGAGGAAGAATCACAACATGATATATCAAAATTACGGGACCAAGTGCAACAAATTTAGCTCTCATAAAGAGAAACCAAAGATGAACTAAAAGGGGACAAAGATGTCTTAAAAAGTGACATGGAAGTTTTAAAGGATGGTTTAAAAGTAGACATGGAATATTTTAATGATGGTTTAAAATCAAACATGGAAGAAATGATGATTGCCAAGATGGAAGGATTGATAAAGTTGCTGCAAGAAAGGCTTCCCAATGGTGACAAGATAATCCATGAAAATCATGATGAGGAAAACAGGAATATGAATTATGATTTTAGAGACTCCAATATTGGGTTTAAGGCCCACCACATTCCAAAGATTGATATGAGGAAGTTTGATGGCAAGGATTTGGTAACATGGGTACTACATATGGAGCAATATTTTGATCTTCATGACGTGAAAAACACACAAAAGGTACACTTTGAAAATTTATATTTAGAACCCAATCATTTTGTATGGTATTTATGCCTTTGTTCTCGTAGACCACTTTTCACTTGGTCAATTTTTACAGAGGAAATGATGGCACATTATGAGGATACAAAGATAAACACCTTCTTTAGCCAATTGATAAATCTCAAACAAAAGTGTTCAATAGCGGAGCACATTGAGGACTTCCGAAAATTGAATATCAAGGTAATTGATATTCCATAGGAGCATAGGATTGATGTCTTCATAGGGAATTTGAAGGATAACATATGACATGAGGTTCTCCTTTTGGAACTTGATTCATTAGAGAAGGTATTCACGGTGGCAAGAAAAAATGAAAGAAAAATTATGGCAACAAGTAAGTCTACCACTCACAACTACAAATATGGAAGTGTTTCTTCTCTTAACCTTCCACAACCTACAAGGTTGATGCCACAAAAATTGTAGGAAAAAAGATAAAAATGGATTTTTTACAATTGTGATAGAAAATACACTAAAAGTCATGAGTGTGCGGAGAATAAATTATTGTACATAGATTGTGAAGAGGAGGAAGAAAAGGAACAAGAAACATCAAAAGAGGAGGATATACACTAGGAGCCAACCCAAAATAAAGAATAAATAAATCCGACCCTATCTTGTAATGCATTGGTAGGAATTACCACTACTAACTCTCAAGATAAAAGGATATATCAAGAAGAAAAAGGTAATAGTGTTGATTAATTTTGATAGCACCCATAATTTTATTCATTTTAAGATATCTAAGGAATTGAATTTCTCCCAATATCCAACACCAAAGTGTCAAGTAATGGTTGCAAATGGAGGAACTATAAATTTCTCTGGAAAGTGCCATAATATCAAGCTAACCATGGGGAATATGTATTGAATAGTCTAATGCTTTCCATTCCAAAGGGTGTTGTTGATGTTTTACCAAGAGTCCAATTGTTACAATATTTGGGGATGATAGTTTTTAATTTTCAAGAACTTTTCTTGAAATTTTTTTGGGAAGGAAAGGAAGTTGAATTAAGGGGTATCGTAGGGAAACCAAGAAATATAATCAACTCTAATATCATGACAAAGATTCTAAAGAAAGAACAACAAGGCGTAATTTCGCAATCATGCTCACCAGAGGTTCAAACATTGGAATCATCTATTTCTCCAGATCTCCAAAATGTCTTGCCAACAATCATTCCAAGGTATTTGAGACTTCCAAAGAACTCCCACCTATTTGTGATCATGATAATTCTATTCATTTGATTCTAGGAAGTGTTCCTCCAAACATCATACCTTACAGATATCCTTATGCCCAAAAGAGTGAAAGTGAACGTATGGTTGTAGAAATGCTGGAAGCTGGTATAATCTAACCTAGTCAAAGTTCTTTCTCTACTCCATTACCGTTGGTGCATAAGAAGGATGTATCATGGCATATTCGTCCATATTATAGGGAGATCAAAAAGCTCACTATTAAAGATAAATTTCCCATTCCTGTCATTGATGAATTTTTGGATGAATTACATGGAGCAATTTACTTCACCAAGCTAGATATTTTTTTAGGATATCATCAAATTAGAATAAAGAATAAAGATATTCTGAAAACAGCATTCAGAACTCATGAGGTTCATTATGAATTTTTGGACATGCCTTTTGGCCTTACTAATGCACCTTCCACTTTTCAAGGTTTGATGAATTTCATTTTCAAACCCTTCCTTAGAAAAATTCTATTAGTATTTTTTGATGATATACTAATCTACAACAATTCTTGGAAGGATCATGTTAACCATGCTGAGAGGGTGTTCAAACTATTTAAGGAGAATTAATTAGATGAAAAAACCTCCAAATGTTTCTTTGTAGTTCATGAGGTGGAATATTTGGGTCATTGTGTATCTCATGATAGTGTTAAGGTATACCCTAACAAAATTAAATCCATTAAGGAATGGAAAATACCCACAAACATAAAGCAAATTCAAGGATTTCTCGGGTTGAAAGGATATTATCGCAATTTTGTTAAGAATTATGGGAGAATAGAAGCACCTCTAATAACATTATTGAAGAAAGATGCATTTTCTTGGACTCCATAAGCAACTAAGGTCTTTGAACATATTAAAGAGGCAATGTGCCAAGCATCGGTCTTAATAACTCCAGACTTCAAAAAAACATTTATTGTGGAATTTGATGCCTCAGGAAATGGAATTGGTGTTGTCTTAATGCAAGAAGGAATACCCATTTCCTTTTAAAGTTGTCTAATCAAAGGAAATTATTTACACAAACCTATTTATGAGAAGGAAATGTTGGAAATACTACATGCACTAAAAAAATTGTGACCTTAATTAGTGGGAAGAGGCTTCAAGGTAAACACAAATCATGATAGTCTTAAATACGTTTTTGAATAAAGATTGTCTTCAGAAGATACACAACAATGGGTCACGAAGATGTTGGGTTATGACTTTGAAATCATCTACAAAAAAGGGAAGAAAAATGTGATTGCAGATTCATCCTCGAGAAAGGATGAGGATGTCGAAGCTTTGCTTTGTGCCATTTCTGTTATGCAACCTTATTAGATAATTGAAGAAATGAATGAATGGAAGAATGATGAAGAGGTGTGGACACTCATTGAAATTTGCAGCAAGATCCCAATACATCTGAGACATTTAGCTGGAAAAATGATTGATTATGGTACACAGATCACTTATATAGTTGTAATAATTCCCAACTCAAGCAAAATATTCTTTTTAAATTACACACCTCCCCCTTAGGAGGGTACTCGAGATTTTTAAAAAGTTACGACAGGGTTAAGAAGGATTTTTTTGCCATGCACTTAAATATTATATTCAAAGTTTTGTGGTAGAATGTTTAGTTTTCCAACAAAATAAAGTTGAGAGAATTAAGAGCGTAGGTCTATTACAACCTTTAGGCATTCAAAGTCAGCATTGGGAGGAGGTCTCAATGGATTTTATCACAGGTTTACCCAAGTCTGAAGGAAAGAGTGTCATCATGGTGGTAGTTGATAGAATTACCAAGTATGCACACTTTTGTGTATTATCTCATCCTTTTAAAGCTAGTACAATCTCTATTGCATTTATGGAAATAATTCAAAATCTACATGGAAGCCCAAATATTATTGTAAGTGACAGAGATCCCATTTTCACTGGAAATTTTTGGATGGAATTATTTTCTTGTCTCAGCACTCAAATACCTCATAGCTCATCTTATCATCCTCAATCTAACAAGAAAATTGAGATAGTGAACACATGTTTGGGAGGATATCTTCATTGCTTTGTATCTAATAAAAAAACACAATGGGTCAAGTGGATCCCTCTATATGAATGGTGGTATAACACTTCCTTCCGTATTGCAGCAAAAATGACTCCACTTATGGCACTTTATGGATATCATTGACCATCCATCACATCATCTTTAAGAGAAAATTCTAAGGTTCAAGCAGTGAAAGATCACGTGGAGCATCAAAAACAATTTCTCCAACTCTTAAAGGATAACCTCACTCTAGCATAGAATCGAATGAAGCAATAGGCAGATCAACATCACAATGAATGAATTTTTGATGTAGGTGACTCGGTATTTTTACGGCTACAACCATACAAACAAATGTCCCTCAAGCAAGCTAAGAAGGATAATAAATTATCACCCAAGTACTATGGTCCCTACAAGATGTTGCAAAATATTGGTACTATGGCATACAAATTAGAGTTGCCTGCATCTTCCCGAGTACACTCGGTTTTCCATGTTTCATTCTTAAAGAAGGTTATCAGTGAAAAGATCTCAGTTCAAATAGTGTTTCTAGAACTTGACGAACAAGAAAAAAATCATATTTGAGCTTGAAGCAGTCATGGAAACAAGAACATGACAACTTTGGAATCGATTAATCTCAAAGTATCTCATTAAGTGGAAGAATTTATCCATTGAATATTCCACATGGGAGGATGAGAATTTTGTATAGAAGCATCTGAAACTTCTCAAGCGTTTAGGACATCACCTTTTTAAATGACAGGGACATGTTAGGTCCATATAATACTAGTGTATTCCCCTTATTGCTATTGTTAGTGTAGTCCCCTATTGTTATTATGTTTCCCATGTATCCCCCATGTTTTTATTTTTGTGACCCATAGAAGTCCACTATTGTTATTGTTGTGCCCTTACATTATTGTTGTTATGTAGTCTCTCATTATATTATGACCCCTTAGACTCCGATATATACCAAGGAGGTCTTATCAATTGAATCATCCAAGAATTGTTCATTTATGTAATGTAATGGAGGTGTCCCCCTCGAAGATGCTAATTTTTAAGTCATTGATCTATTGTTTCTTTTATTTTTTGAGTTGATTCCATAACATTGTAAGTGAAAAAGATCCCATTTTCATTGGAAATTTTTAGACGGAATTATTTTCTTGTCTTGGTACTCATTTAGCTCATAGCTCATCTCATCATCCTCAATCTAACGGGATAAGATAATGAAAAAATGTTTGGAAGGATATCTTGGTTGCTTTGTATATGATAAAAACGCACAATGGGTTAAGTGATTACCTCTAGCTAAATGGTGTTATAACACTTCCTTCCATATTGCAGCAAAAATGGCCCCATTTATGGATCTTTATGGATGTCATCCACCATCCATCATATCATCTTTAAGAGAAAATTCTAAGGTTCAAGCAGTGGAAGATCACATCGAGCATCAACAACAAGTTCTTCAACTCTTAAAGGATAACCTTACTCTGGCACAAGATCAAACGAAATAACAAGCATATCTGCATCATAGTGAAATAAGTTTTGTTGTAGGCGATGGGGAATTTTTATGGCTACAATAATACAAACAAATTTCCCTCAAGCAAGCTAGGAAGGATAATAAATTATCACCCAAGTACTATGGTCATTACAAGGTGTTGCAAAAGATTGGTACTATGGCATACAAATTGCAGTTTCCTGCATCTTCTTGAGTACACCTAATTTTCCATGTTCCATGCTTAAATAAGGTTATCGATGACAAGCTCCTAGTTTGAACAGTTTTGCCATAACTTGCCGAAAAAGGAAAAATCAATTTGAGCCTAAATCAGTCACAGAAACAAGAACCTGATAGCTACGGAATCGATTGATTTCAAAGTATCTCATTAAGTGGAAGAACTTACATGCTTAAGATTCCACATGGGAGGATGAGAATTTTATATAGAAGCATCTAGAACTACTCAAGCATTGAGTACAAACCCATGTATCCCTCATGTTGTTATTATTGTGCCCTATAGAAGCCCGCTATTGTTATTGTTATTTGCTTACATTATTATTGATATGTAGGCTTTGATTATATTGTGACCCCTTATACCCCAATATATACCAAGGAGGTCTTATCATTTGTATCATCCAATAGTTTTTCATTTGTGTAATGTAAAGGAGGTTTCCTCCTCGAAGAGGATAATTTTTAGGTCGTTGATCTATCTTTTCTTATATATTGTGAGTTGGTTGCATAACAGATTCAAACACAAATCCTAAATTTTTTGAAAGCATCAGATTTAGGATATTGATTTTGTTACCCAAATTTCTTCCAAACCCACCCTTGCTAGGGTTTACCATGTACCCTATATTTTCTACAAATCCTAGAAGTTAAAAGCTATGGTTTCTATTAGGGAACAACCAAATTAGTGTAAGAGTTTTTCACTTGACTAGGGATTTTTACTTCAAGCACCAACTATGGTTTACAATCCATGGATATGGAAAACCTTCAAAATAATGAAGTCCTCAAACCCTAGGTCAACAAAACCCTAATACATTCCATGCTTTATGCGAAACCTTTACAAATGAACGTGTTATACTTATAAATCATACATACTTTAAGAACAGCATACCCTTTATCCATGATCATTGGAAAAACCTTCCTTACTATCTAGGGTATTTTCACTTCCATGATTTTTCTAATTCTTCCTCTTGTTACTAGTTTTGATGAGAAAACAAATCTCTTAAGCATTTCTTCATGCTAGACTATTCTCTAAACTCTTATGTTGCAAACTTGGTGTATTATACACTAGTAATCATTATTCATAGAAGAGGTCCTTGAGATATTCCTTTTGCTTATTTGAGGATTCTTCATCTTCAATTGTTAATGCTTCAGAACTTTCCTCCCTTTTATTGTTCTTAGGATTCTTAAGACAATCAAATTTGATGTGTCCATATTCATGACAGCCAAATCACTGAACTTTAGAGATGTCTCTAATTTTGTTTTTCTTTTTCTTGTCAAAAAATTTCTTTGATTTAGCTGCAAAGGCTTGAGTAACTTCATCGGTAGGTTGGGAGTTGATTCTTGCCTTTATTCTAGATTATTTTATTGAACATTGATCCCATAATTATTCAAATGATGTAGGTTCTTTTCATGCACTAATTTTTCTTGCAAAGGCATCCCATTCCTTAGGTAGAGCATTAATTGCCACTGTAATTAATTTTGAAGCAGATATTTTCTCACAAGCTTCTTGAAGTTGGTACTTGATCTTTTATAGCTTCATGAAAAAGGTAGATATGGTATATTTTGTAGACATTTTTTATTAGTATAATTGAGTCCTTAAGGCAATCATGTGACCTTTTTGTGTTGACAAAGTATAATTTTACGAGAGTCTCATAAACTTCTTTAGATGTCAAAATTTAGGATAGAAACATAATGAGGTGGTCTTTGATGGACTCAAAGAGAATTCTTTGAGATTTGACTTTGCATTTTTCATATTTTTCAACATAAGGTCTTGGAGGTGAAATTATTATTAAAATATGCCTTCAAATAAGTCTACAAAAAGTGACTACTACACTAATGATCTTCTTTCTTCTCTCTAGATTTGGTGTCCCTTCTTCACCCTACTTTTGATACCATGTTGAAAAATCAAAGTAGAAGTAGGTCAATGTCGATTCTTCTTATCTTGATAATTACCTGTGAAGTTTGTTGTCTTCTTATTAATTATTTGAGTTCTCTTTCATCAATAAATTACCAAAAATGTAAATTCAAAAGACAAAAGACACCAAACGTAGGCTCCACACCAGGACAAAACCCCACTTCTTGGATAAAACCTAAACAACCTCCTTCTTATAAAATCATATCAAAATGAGACTTCTCAATACCCAATGACCAAGTCAGACCACCTTCTAGCTACAAATCAACACTTCAAGATTATTCTTCAAGTGTTATTTCGAGTCAACACAATAAGATGCCACCTCTTGCAAGCTTCAAAAGTTCAAACTTCACAACCTAATATCTTCTTGAAATCTTCAAAATCTAGGATAAAATGAGATCCTTCTACAAAGACTCGGACTTCTCTTACTTCAATCTTGGACTTCTGAAAATACCAGTCTTCCTCTTATTGCAATTTTCATACCTCTCCTACTGTAATTTTTGGACCTCTGAAATACCATTTTACCTTCATCCTGAGGTTGGATGGGTAATTGTAGTATGTGTAAGCTTAGGAGTAGAATTCGTTATGTGTTTTACTTCTCTTCACTTCTACAAGCCTCTTGCTAGTATTTTCCTTCTTTTATATCAATAGGTCGGACTGCAGATACGTCAAAAGG
>APFE031538649.1:5994-22491 GCA_000404065.3 Pinus taeda | reverse complement strand
CCTTAATTGAATGAGAAAAAGGATATTGTGAATTAACTTCTAGAAGGATATCTACATAGCTTTGAATTTGGCATAAACAAACATAAAAGGTCAAGTGGTTTCCCTTGCTAGAATGATGGAAAAACATGACCTTCCTACTTCATCAAAAATGTCTTCATTTATAGCACTTGATGGATATAATCTTCCTTCCATACATTACCCTTGAGAGGAAAAGCAAAGTTTCACACATTGGAGGAAAACATATAACACTGACAAGAGGTTCTCAAATTGTTGAAGGACAACTTGATTATAGCACAAAATAGGATAAAATAATAAGTAGATTAAATCATAGTAGAAGGGGATTTGAAGTTGGGGAATTTGGTTTTTGGAGGTTACAACCACACAAACAAATGTCCCTAAAGAAAAAAAATGGGGGAATAAATTGGCTACCAAGTACTATGGATACTATAAGGTGTTGTACATAATTAGAAATATGGCTTAAAAATTGGAGTTGCCTCCCTCTTCACATGTACATCTAGTATTCCATGTTTCTTTCTTAAAGGAGGTAACTAGAAACAAGATCTCAGTTCAACTATTTTACCAGGGATTAATGAAGGAACAATCTTTGAAACTATGACCAAGTAGCTATCAAATAGAACAATTAGTGAGTACCTCACCAAGTGGAAGAACCTACTAGTATAAGGGTTGACATGGGAAAATGAGTTATTCATGTAGAAACATCTGAAACTAATCAAATGTTTACAGAAACACTTTTTTGAAAGGGAGTGACATGTAAATACCTATATAAATCCCTAGATATTTAGTTAATACATTTCTATTGTTATATTAGTGTTCTTGGCTGGAAGGCTTTGATGATAATTGTACCCATTGTCTCATACACAAACGCACACACAAAGGAGACCTAGTCTTAGAATCATCTCATATTGTATATTTCTTTTATTGTAAAAGGAGGTTGTCTCCTTGAAGAGGCTTATATTTCATTCTTAAATCCCTTTCTCAAGGTGTCTCTCTATTTTAAGGCTATTTTGGTGTTTATTTTATAACATCCCCCATGTCTTCCACAATAAATGTCCAAATGGCTAACAAATCTAGTATCACTATTATAAATTATGCTCATTGTAATCTCATAATGCACCTGAACCCTTTCAAAGAACAATCTTGCATATTTTTGTCATTTCATGGTCTTCTTACAAGCCATCAAACACACATCTTATTGAACTTGTCCACTCTCACAGATAGGTAGCCATGCCTTCTTCTTGTCCTTGAAAAAACGCCAACAAAGTATATGGATGTGATTCCCATTGCTTTGTATGGATTAGAAACGGAAGGAATAGTCCTTACTTCCTATTTCTAAGCTTAATGATACTACATAAATTGAGTCATTTCTTCTTGTATATTTGTTTCCCAATAAACATACCTTTACAAGTTAACCTTAACCTTCCCATTACCAAAATTCCAAGAAACCATTTTCCCCACACTATTATAAAAAGAGTAATTATATAGTAAAAAATATATCAAAAATAATGTTTGTAAATGTAAGCTATTGTAGAGAAGAACATCAATCCAAGAGTAGTGGTGATGTCAAGAGACATCATTGCACTAAATCTCTACTGATCTTCATGATCTGATAGTTGATAGAATGATTCGAGGAACATCTATAATAGGTTCGGATATGTATAAAACAAAAAAACAACCAAACAACCATGGGACCATAGTTATATTACCTTTCTATAAAATGTGGATCTAAAACTCCAAATATGGACATGATTAATTCATATTTTAGTCAATGGTCAACCCCCAGAACAATGGACTCCCTTTATTCGAAAAGGGGAGGTTTACCCAGGTACCCAATGTTCCAACACCCCCACTAAAAACTTAGCTTGAATGAAAAAAATTACATATATAGCACAAATATTTCTCCTCTTAGTTTGGGTTGACTACAACATCTGATTACACACAAAAAAACATAAGTTATTGAAGAAGTATGAAACACTATCACATCAGTGCTAATCCCAAGTCATCAAAGGAGTTGCAAAATGTGTTATCCAAACACAATCCCACTCAATCATTTAACTAGACAACAAGACAACACAGTCCAGATAATTAGGAGACTAGATAAGAAAGCAACAACCATAGGCAATCTCTATCCATAAATATTGTCTCTATCATTATTAAACCTCCCCATCTTAAATACAATTAAGGGAGTAGCAACAAGTGATGCTTGATAAATAACATAGTCAAAAATTGGTCGAGAAAATCCTAGTTGACAAATATATCAGTCAATACTCTAGTCGAATGTCTTAATGATTTTCATGTCTAATCGATCCCTACCTGACCACCTCCAAGAAAATCAATGAATGATAGGAACATTGTATGACTGTAAATCCAATGAGACACAATGATATGCAATCCTTAAGCACATATTCAAATGATGCCATGACCATCCATCAGTCCAACCACAATCAATCTTGATAGTCGACATTGGTCCATGGCTCATCCTTTCACGTCCCTTTTGCAATGATGTGAATGCGGAGCCATTACCTGGCCAAGAATTTTGATTCCTAGTTAATTTCCTCATATTGTTATGAGTATGTTGATATGGCTCAATCTTCAATTCTACAGACTCAAATTTGGGTGCAACAACACCATTATTAGTAACCATATCATCAATACGTTCATTAATTCAATAGGGATTTGTTATTCCAGCAACTCAGTATGAATCCCTCCTGAAATAAGTGGCTCCTCTATGGACACAACAAAGTTGGATGAAGGTAATGAGGTAGCAACAACAATGTATCCAATACCTGCTCTAGATGTTTGTACTGTTTTTTATCACTTTTTGCAATCAATACAAATTAAGGGGGGAATGTTGTGTGTTATGTAGTATGTTTTCCCCCAAGTTGAGTTTATGGGGGGGTGTGTTGGACCATTGAGTTCCTTAGTAAACCTCACATTTTTGGATCAAGGGAGTCAACCATTCTTGGGGTTGACTATGACTAAAATATGAATTAATAATGACTACAATTGGATTTTTAGATCCACCTTTTATGGGCGATTACAACTATGGTCATGTGGTTGTTTGGTTTGGTTCATATCCAAACCCATTTATAGATGGTCCTTGGATCGGTTGATCAACTATTAGATCATGAAGATCATTTATGCTTCAATGCGACGGTGACTCTCGACATCATTTTTGTTCTCAAATATTGTTCCTCTCTATGATAATGCACCTACCCCAACAAATAATATATATGATACTATTTTAGAGGAGGTTACCAACAATATCAAATTTGTAATAATACTCTTCAAAACTTAAATTTAGTATCCACTTTTATTGCCCACCGGGCAAATCAATTAGGGCAAATCAATTAGTGATAACCTTGTTATGAAGTATTGTGTAAACCATAAAATTTATATTTCAACTCCCCATGGGTCAAACCAACAAATATATATACTTTAATTAAAATTGGTATCAAATACAATGTCATCGATTAGAAAAACAAATAAAAAATAAATTTAACACCATTTACATAATATTACAATTAGATATTCTTAATAACCCAATAAAAAATAAACATAGAGGACATCCTATATGATATCACATAATAATAAATCTATGTGATATTTATTTATTATTTTTTTATAATAAATTATAGTAATTTTAAATAAATTTTAAAATAAATTATTTTTATTTATTAATTTATTAATTAATTTCCAATTAATAAATTTCTTATTTATACTACATTAAAAAAAATAGAATTTCGTATTTGAAAAGAACTCCCATGCAAATTTTAATGTTAAAATGCAATTTATTACCCTGAAATCCAAAACCTGGCAGGAAATAAAGAATGCTCTTCTAACCTTTCCATGTGTAATTCCAAAAAAAACAATTAGTTCTATCTTAGTGGACGAAGCATCAGAGATAATCGCTGGAAACGATAATAATGATTAGGCTAACCTAGATAAGGAGTACCATCTTAAAATTTGAGGAAGTTTTATATCTTCCCCCACGCCCAAAAATAAATAAATAAATTGTATGATAATGAAACAAAATTCATAAAATATAATATTCATTTGATATTTAATTTTTTATAACACAGACATTCGAAGAAGGTTTCGAATGCAATAAATGAAATAAATTTACAACAAACTCTCTTTTTATCATAAAGGTAAGATAAATTATTTTAAAATATAATGTTGCTATTTTATAAAATATGGTTAAGATGTATTATTATTAATATTATAATGTTATTTAATTAAATTATATGTTAAAATGTGGTTAACTTAAAAGTTTGTTGTTTGATATTAATAAGAATAGTTGAGTAATATTAAAATGAATTATTGAGAACTGTTATGGCGATACCCAGCATCAATAATCTCAAACCCTCAATCGCTGTCACATACGCCAGAGGTCTGTGGTTTGTTAACACCGACGGACTCTCTTCGCCTGTCACACTGGCCACGGGAAAAAAGGTAGAAGCCCCGACCATGAAGTCTTGTCTAATAGCTCTTTAGTCTATTTCCAAGGTTAACATATTGAGGCATGAGTTGACAAGAGTGATGGCAATAGACATCAACGTGTGAGGGCACGGCTTAAGTGCAACATAACTTGTCAATTCCACTTACAAGTCAGCTATGATTAAATTGGTAGAGAAGAAGGGTAAGGGTGATGAAGCTCACTGTGGCTTTCGCAGTGGAGATTTGTCAACATTTGGTAATAGAGAGTTTATGGAGTGTTGGGTGCAAGGATGTCAATAAAGTTTTTGCGGACAAGCCAACAAATTTCTCAAAGGAGGTTTGGAAAAACATACAAAGTGTTTGACAAAATTCCCCAGGTAGTGTTGGAGTACACAATAAAGGGAGTAGGAGACCTAGAGCAACAAAAAATTCCATTTTTTTTGTTCTATTCATATTTAGCGAATCCCTGTGTTTTATGGTCTCAACATCGGAGGTTGTGGGAAGTTTGGCTGACAATATCTATCAACGGATGGGTATCCTGAAGGAAGAAGTGAGGCGTCTCTACAAAGGGAGACAACTAAAGTTGGGGAATTCTCTCAGAGATTATGTACTTAGGAGGGATTCCACAATCTTTTTGGTGGTGTGCTTGAGGGGAGGGGCTAGAGGTGGCGAGGTATCTCTGGAAACTAAACCCTTGTCTTTTAAATACTTTCTAAAGTCAGACTCTAGCTATCATGCACCAAAGAATCTCCCAAGTTAAGCTTTCTTAGTGGAACATTCAGTAGACACACCCTTGATCGAGGTGGTAGTCTTCAAAAATTTTGATGATCGATAGAGGGTTTTCGACCAAGGATCATGGTTCTAGGGAAGAGTAGGGATCTCGCTCCAACCATGGTTTCTAGACTTTAACCCTCTTTCCATGAAATCTTTGCTACACTAATATGGGTAAGGCTCCTAAAATTACCCCTCCAATGGATTCGACCAGACATTTTGGAACAAATCGGTAATTCATTAGGCTGCTAAATAAAAGCAGGTATCAAAAGGTTGGATTCTGGTTTCATCACATTCGTTCGTATATGTGTTGAATTGGATACGATTGAAGCACTACTAGATAATATTATTCTCAAATGGGAGGGACATATATTCTCTGAGCTATTGGACTATGAAAGCACAGCTTTCAGGTGTCGAAATTGTCATCAACCAGGGCACGTGTAGAAGTCTTGCCCTTCCTCAAAGGGGTCGTCCCACTCTCAAGAGAAACAAAAAACCAATAGATGTTGTCATTACTAGAAAGACGCCTGAAGTGGTAACAACTCGGCACCCCCCTGCATCCTCTGCTTATCAAGATCTAGAGAAACCAACTCTGGCACCACCCCCTTCCTCAGCAAAGGAGAATTTTCAGGCTAAGAATAAGGAAATAACATCAACAATAATTATGTTGGCAAGTAGTGGGAAAAAATGCACCCATGAGTATGACCATTTAGACTGTGATAAAGACATCAAATGTTTGACAGATCCGAAAGGGATGGAGCTTTCTCTAAATAGTGATGATATGTTCTGCTCCTCAACTGCAACTGATAAAGCTATTAGTTGAGTAGAAGTTTGTAGGAAAAAAGGGAAAAAAAAAGGGAAATCCATGAACAATGTTGGTGTGTAACACTAGAAATGTCATTAATGTTTTTTGCAATCTAATGTAATTTGCTTTCTTAAGGATATTATTATATATATATAATATATATATAATTATAATTATAATTTTCTAAAACATTTTCTACATTATCTTATTTTCAACATTTTTTAATGATATTTGAATAATTTGATAAAATATTCATCAATAATTTATTGCCTTTTATTAATATTAAAGCTAATGTTTAATTCTCAATAAATTTCTAGTAAAAATAAAGTTTGGAGTGAAGGTCTATTTTCCAAACAATTATGGTATGTTGAGAAAGAAACCTTTGTCAAGAGTGATTATTGACTCTTTTATAGAATGATCACAATAAAAGAGAAAATACTTACCTTTTAGAAGTTAAACTTTCCAATTAAAAAACAAGATTAAAAATATATGGTTGAAATATAGCATTTGCAATATTCCCTACAGAAATAATAGAAAGTTTTATGGGTCCAAACAATTGTTTCTATGGAAAAAACATATTAGTAATAAGGAAGAAGAACATATTAGTAATAAGGAAGAAGAATAATCGCCCAGTAGAAAATAATGGGAAATGTCACTAAAATTGTGGATGTAGAAATTCCTTATAGATTCAAACTATAGATTGTAATATGCTAAAACAATTGACTTGAATCTACTCTACTCATTAGTGGAAACAATAATTGATCGATGAAATCATGAAGCATAAAAGAGAAAGAATTCAATCACACATAACACAATAATTTTCTGGGGAAAACCACAACTAAAAACCCCTCATATCTATATATTGTATTAATCAGAAAATATGAGAAGATTACAATGCTTTTATCGAACCTGAGCAACCTCTGCACTATCTATATCCATCTCACTGCTTCCCAAACAATCTCAATCCAATACTTAGCCAATTTTGTTGCCTGCCAAGATCCTATTTCCTTGTGCAGTTTCCTAGGGAATTAAGCCATATTTAATTGGGAATTCCACAAATATGAATTGCATAATCCTCATAGGCCTTCCTTTAATTGCATGCACCACCTATACAATTCAGATGATTATACAATTGATAGTACATTGTCCCTGAACTCCAATCTCAACTTGTTCTTTCTCTTATCTAACATACATGAGTTAATTATGAGTGAATCTTCAGTTTACTGGTTGATCAATGTTGGTTACACCCCACTACTGCAATTTACACCCCACTACTGGATCTCCCACTAATTCTTCCAACGGTTGGAACTAGTTTAACTAACTTTGATTCAGTTAAACTGAATTAAATAATTACAACTCAAAATAAACTTAACCAAGTCCCCTAAAAAGTAGGAGACACTCTACATGACTCAAGTTAGACCCTCAACTCAAATCAATTGAGCCAACTAAGTCAAATTAACTTAGTTAACTATTACAAGTTGTCATGAGATGTCGAATTACAATTTAATTGCTAATTTAATTCATGGACAAAATTAAATTAGGATTTTCTTGTTGCATTTTCAACACTCCCTCTCAACAAGAAAGGGTTTATCTTCTACTCGGATCTTGCCTCTATGAAACTCAAATTTTCATATTAACAATGCCTTTTTCAAAATATATGCATCTTTCTCCTTTGTAGGAATGTATTCCAACAACATGATTCTCCTCTGCACACAATCTCGCAGATGGTGATATCGACTGTCTATATGCTTGGACCAATCATGAAAAACTAGACTCTCCTATAGTTTGATACAACTTTGATTGCCACATTAAATCATTGTAGGATCGATTTGTTCACCAAATAATCCAACAAGGATATTCCTCATCCAGATAGCCTCACAATATTCTTGACTATCATCCATGTACTCTACTTCTGCTGAATTGAGTGCAACTGATCTTTGCTTCCTTTTGTACCAAGAAATTGTTGTTGACCCAATAATGAAGATTCCCCCTGATGTGCTATTTCTGTTGAATGGACTCCTTGTCAAATTTTCATCTACGAAGCCTTGAAGCTTCACTCCCTCTATCTGTTTGTACCAAAGACCAAATTGATTGGTGCCTCTGAGCTATCCCAACACATGTTTAGATTCCTTCCAATAAAGTTTGGTTTGCTTAACCATGGCTTGACTAAACTGGTTAATTGCAAAACACAAGTTCAGTCATGTTTTCACCATAAACATAAGTGAACCCACAAGTTGTCTATAAATAGTAGCCTCCACTACTTCACCTGAAGTAGCATCTTCCTTCCTCTAGTTACCTATTAGAGGAGTCTCCATGGGCTTGTTGCTCTCCATGTGGAACTTCTTGAGTATCTCATTGGCATATTTTCCCTCAAAGACAAACGGTTCCTCATCTCCTTTCCATACTTCCATACCAATAAAGTAATTCATGAGCCCCGTGTCCTTCATCTTGAATTCTCTTGCAAGATCCTCTTTGAAAAATTTTATCAGCTTCTCATCACTTGTTAGAATCAAATCATCGACATATAATATTATAATCAATCATTCATCTTCAACCACAATATGGTAAAGGTTCGCATCTACTTCACTTTTGGTGAAGCCCAACTAGGTGAAATAGCTTTTAATTCTGGTGTACCAAGCACAGAGTTCTTATTTTAGTCCATACAATGTTCACTTGAGTTTGCAAACATATGACTCTATCTTGAAGGTATCAAATCCTTCCGGCTTCTCAATATACACCTCTTCCTCAATCATACCATTGGGGAATGTTCTCTTCACATCCAGCTGATGTATCTTCCATCCCATTTACCGTGATTGTGCTAGAATATATCTGATTGAAGAGTACCTTTCTACTGGAGCAAAGGTCTCATAGGAATCAATTCCCTACACCTAAGAGAATCCTCTGGCCACAAATTTGGCCTTGTGTTTATCCACACTCCCATCTTCTGCTTGCTTTACCTTGCAAATCCATCTATAACTCACCACTAACTTGTCTGTAGGTCTTGGGACCACTTCCAAAACACTGTTTCTGATAATGGAGGCATACTTCTCAACCATGGCATCAACCCATACTGGTTGTTGCACTGCTTCCTTGAATGAGGATGGCTCAACCTCTACACTCTTTCTCATCAGAGCCATGTAGCCAGTGTACAGATCTGGTGACCTCCTCTGCCTGGATTGTCATGTGGGTGCTCCCACATTCTCTCTAGCATCATGCATTAATCTGTCAACCTCTCTGATGCACTTCCTTCCATCTCTGGAAGCCTCTACATGAGTGGGTATTGACACTCTCTACTCCTATGCATGTGGTTGCTCCACATCATCCTGATGTTCCTCCTTTGGAGCTAAAAGCTACTCATCTACATGTAACTGAAGCTCCCTCTTAAGGGAACATATCATGGCCTTCTCTTCATAAAAATTCACATATCTACTAACCATTGTCATCCTATTAGATGGAAGGTACACCTGATAGTTTTGAGGTTTATCAATGTACCCCACAAATATGCCCAACTTGGTTGTTGGCTCTAGCTTTTTCCATGCATCCTTGGTAACATGCTAGTAGAATGATGAGCCAAAGATCCTGAAGTGTGAGACATTTATTTTCTTACCTGAAAAGGATTCTTATGGTGTACTCATCCTAAGAATTCGATGAGGGCTTATGTTCTTCAAATAAACAGTTGTGTTGCATGTTTCAACCCACAAGTGCAATGGTAGGCTTTGATCATGTAACATCATCGTGAAGATCCCACAATACTTTTGTTATTCCTTTTAGCCACCCCATTATGTTGTGGGTTATGAGGTGTTATTTGCTCCCATTGAATTTATTCTAATGCACAGAAGTTCTTGAATTCATTCGACACATATTCTCCACCGTTATCACTTCTGAGAGCTTTAACTTTCATGCCAGTATCTTTCTCAACAAGTGCTTTAAATTCACAAAATTTAGAGAATGTCTGATCTTTCTTCTACATGAAGAAAATCCAACACTTACGAGAAAAATGATTAACAAATATTACATAATACTTGTGCTTGGTCATGGACATTGTCTAGAATGTTCCACACACATATGAGTGAACTCGATCAATGATCGCTTGTGCTTGAGTGTCTTTATCATGAAAGGAATATTTGGTGTAATTCCCTAATGTACACCCTTTTCATGTGTCTCTCTACTCTAGTGTACCCTTTGGAATTCCTGTAGAAATTTGTTGCATGATCTTCAAAGCTCTATGGTGCAAGTGATCCAATCTTTATGCCACAATTAACTAATGCCTCGGCTCTGCACCTTCTTTTCTTTTGTGCTCAAAGTAGCATAGTCTTCTGCATCCAATTTGTAGAGGTTCTTCACTTGAATCCTAATACGCTTTACCTGTCTTGACGCTATGTGACAAAGGAAAACATTTCCCTTGCTAAATATCACATTGTAGCTACAGTCCTCCAACATGGCAACTGAAACCAAATTATTCTTCAAACCTGGAACATACATGACATCTTTGAATGTGATTGGAGAACTAGACTCCCTTTGAAATGCAACAGTACTGATGTTGGTCACGCTATACCTCCCATCATCTCCCATCTCGATGTTGATCAAGAGATCAAATTTTAGCTCAAAAATGAAAGTGCCCAAAAAGTCATGAAACCAGCATCAAGTCAAAGTGCTCGTTGTTTTGAATACAACGATGTTTGTTTCACCTCAATCTGACATCGTATGCTCAATTTATCACGTACTGTCCATTTGGCCCAATAACTAAAATTCGAGTAAGTTTGTTGACTAGCTAGTTGACTGGGTTGATTATACTCTTGAGTCAGTAGGGTGACTATGTAGGGTATGATCCAATGAGAGGCTTCCAAGTGTCATCCTTAGGTTTGTTCGAATTTGGGCACATTTTATTGGTTTTTGGTCATTTGAGGTGGACCAGTAATATGGTGTCACGTGGCCCAGTCATGGGCTACCACATGGCACCCCAACAGTGCAACAAAATTTTGTTATGGGTCTAGGTGAGGTATGATGGATTTGAATCCCTAACCTTCAATCCAACAACAAAGCTCCTTACCAACAAGCCTGAGCAGTGGTTCTTAATATGCATAGAACTGAAGTTTCATTTGAACTTTACATTGGCGCTTAATGGAGGAAGGGGTCAGGCTACCAACCCCCGCCCCTAGTCACATTAAACCATACGACCATCGGTGCATTGGAAGGATAGGGGATTGGGATTGGACCTTGGCACCAGATCATATTCCTAGCCATGTTCCCATGGTGCAATAGTGGAGAGGGCTCGAGGTTCAGCCCAGCCCAAGGTCATAGGTTATGACACTATACCACAGGCCAAAGGTTTAAGCACTGAAGCTATGGGGGCTTAGTGGAAGCCTAGTCCTTGGTCATGACTTAGCATGAGGTCCTTTGGACCCCAACGTAACCGCGCGTTAATGTTTAAGGGGCCCGACATAAAGGGTGGGCAGTTAGCCCAACCCTTGGATCCGTGGCATGATATGTGACCATACCTTGGATATTTAGGCACTAGGCCGATGGGGGTGGGCATTAAGGCCCAGCCCATGGCCGTATGTGCCAATGTGACCCTATTTTTCAAACTTATCGGTTATTGGAAAAAATAAATTTCCAACAAATTGCACCGGAAAAGGGTGAATTTTTCACTCAATTAGAGAAAAATAGGGTAGATTTGTGGGACAGTTAGACTGTTGGTCGGATTTGTAGGATAGTTAACAGTAAAACTCATATGAGAGCTTGATGAGCCATATATTTCTCATATTTTGGCCAAATTGAGATAAAAAAGAGTCTACTTAGGGGTTTTTGGATGTTTTGAATCCATTGGTGACCTATAGTTTCTGATTAAAGAACATCTAAGTAGCCTTTTTTTCAGGTTTGAGACAAAGGGTGTATGGATCAATCAGGGTTTGGAAGAAGTTCTAGAAGGTGTTTGAGCATTGAGAAGACCTTGTAGGGGTTTTCTCATCTTCACAAGTCTAATGCAACAAATTTTACTTGTAGGGTTCAGTTTAGGTTTGCTTTTCTCTTTATATTATGTTGAGGGAAGTTTTGTTTATGTGATTCAATGTGGAATTAAAGTGATCACATACTCATTTTAGCTCGTTTCAGTTGGAGTATGAAATCTTTGTAGGAGATACTTTGTGTTCTTGTTGTATGTGAGAGTTATTTGCAGGATAACATTACCTTGTAGGGGTAATAACCACATGTTTCCATCAACAAACATTTATGTACTTCCTTTTTCTACTGAATATATGAGTGGTCTATCTATGTTGGTAGGCCCAAAGATGTAGCCCGCGAGGGGTGAACTCTGTCAACAAATCTTTTGTTATGCTCTTCATTACACTTGTATAATTTATGTGCTATTATGTTGCTTATGATAAGTTTACATGTGAATACTAACTCATAACTTGAAGAGACGTTCGAAAAACCTGTTTTGTGAAAAGACCCATTTTACCTTGCAAAGCATTAAGACAATCCTATTTTTATTTTGTTTTATTGTGGAGAAAATTAAAGTGAAGACATCCTCCATTTTTAGATCATATGTGCATCCATAGGTCCTTCTCCTCCAAGTCACTGAAGAAATATTTGTTGTCAGTCATATGGAATGAGGCTCCACTATCCAAGTACCACATACTACCCATCATCGATGTCACCATGCAAGTTATGAGGGTGAAATCCAGTTCTAATTGTGAAGAAAGAGCTTCACATGTCGCTCCTCCTAAGGGATTCTTACCAGCCTTCTTGTGTGGACACTTTGTGGCATAGTGTCCTAGCTCGTGATAGCGAAAACATTTTATCTTTGACATGGCCTTCTTCTTGTCACCCTTACTGAAATCTGATTTGGAATGGATGACTCTCTCTTCCCTTTATTCGCCTTTCTAGCTAAGGCACGGTTCTCCTCATCATCATGCTTAAATGAGGATCCATCTTTGGTGTTCTGTTGAATCTCTTCTTGCACTAAATTAGACCAAAATCACTCTCACTCTAGTAGCTTCTCCCTCCCATTAACTGAGTCCTAGTATCTATGCCAGCTCTTGGGAAGTCCTAGACGTGCTAGTCTCACCAAATAATCTTCAACAACTATAACGCCGACACTTCCAAGCTCATCCCAACATGGGGTGAACTTGGTCAAGTACTTCAAGGTTGTGTCGCCCTTCTCCCTCTTGATCTTTCTAAGCTTGTCCTTCAGTGCCAGCTTCATTTGGTCATTGTTGTTTTGAAATAGGTCTATCAAGGCCTTCCACATTGCAAATGGATTTTCCTTACCATGGAGGTTTGAGACAATATGATCTCGAACTCCTTCTAGGATAATCCTTCTCACCTTTACCACACACTTTCTCCACTCTGCCAGATCCTGAGCATTAGCTAGCTTAGGAATATCTTTGTCTATGAATTCCTCAAGCCCAATGTCTTCCAACACTTCCTCCATCCTGTCCTTCCATGAAATATAGTTTGAACTACCCTCTAGGGCATTTTCAAGTCTCAATCCATAGAATGACATCCTGCTGGTTGTGTAGTATGATACTGCAAATTATATTTCTCCTACAAAATACAAACTCATATTCTCCTCTTCTATAGTGATTTTAGCTTTGATACAATGTAGAATTCATTATAGATTCAAACTGTAGATTGTAATTTGCTAAAACAATTGACTTGAATCTACTTTTGTCATCAGCGGAAACAATAATTGATTGATGAAATCATGAAGCATAAAAGAGAAACAATTCAATACACATAACACAATAATTTTATGGGGAAATCCACAACTAAAAACCCCTTCTATTTGTATATTTCATTAATAAAAAAATATGAGAAGATTGCTATGCTTTGCTCAAGCCCAAGCAACCTCTGCACTATCTCTATATATCTAACGACTTCCCGAACAAGCTCAAGCCAATACTTAACCAGTTCTGCTGTCTGCCAAGCTCCTATTTTCTTGAAGAGTTTCCTAGGGAATTAACTTATATTTAATTGGGAAATTCCACAAATATGAAATTCATATTCCTCATAGGCCTTCGTCTGATTGCATGCACCACTTGTACAATTTGGATGATTATACAACTGATAGCACATTGCCCCTAAAATCCAATCTCAACTGGGTCTTTCTCCGATCTCCGATCTAGCATGCATGAGTTAATTATGAGTGAATCTTCAGTTTACTGGTTGATCAGTGTTGGTTACACCCCACTACTACAGGTTACACCCCACTACTAGATCTCCAACTAATTCCTCCATCAGTTGGAACTAGTTTAACTGACTTTAACTTAGTTAAATTGAATTAAAAAATTACAACTCAAAATAAACTCGACCATGGCTCCTAAAAGGTAGGAGACACTCTACTTGACTCAAGTTAGACCCTCAACTCGAATTAAATGAGCCAACTAGGTCAAATTAACTTAGTTAACTATTACAAGTTGTCATGAGATGTCGAATTACAATTTAATTCAAGGACAATTAAATTAGGATTTTCTAGATGCATTTTCAACAGTGGATACTAAAAAGAGATGTTAGAAGGAAATTTGAACAAGGAGTTTCAGATCCAAGCTTTAGAACAAGGATAAATAACCCTTGTAATGTCAAAATTACTATACTTTTACAAGGAAATTTTACATATGTTTTTAGTTTCGGGGGCATTGCCCCTAAAACCCCCACCGGGGGACCACTGGCCCCCGGACCCCCCTAGCCAGGGGGGATCGGCCCCCCGGGACCCCCGCAGGGGGGAAAAGTCCCTACCGCACCCCCCTGTGTGGAGGGGTGTAAAAAATTCCTGGGTATACATCCAGTTGAAACAAAGACCTCTAAACAATCATGCTCCATACTCAACAATCTCCCACTTGGAGAATGATTGTAGCAACTCCACCGCTGCTTCATTTGCTGGACAATGAATCCTCTTTGGACCTGGCTGTTTCTCATCTTCATCGTCATCCTTGAAGGCCAATTTAAACTGAGCATATTCTTAGTTTCTCCCTGGCTACAACTTTTGTTAGCATTTCTGCAGGATTCTGGCTAGTGTGTATCTTTTCCAGCTTCAACTCTCTATCTTCCAACGCTAATCGTATGAAATGGTACTTGAGCTGTATGTGTTTAGTCCTGGAATGAAATGTTGAGTTCTTTGCAAGATGAATGGAACTTTGGCTATCACTGTATAACGTGCCCATATCATGCTCCTTACCCTATTCACCCATAAACCTTTGTAACCAAATCATTTCTTTACTAGCCTCTGTAGCAATAACATACTCTGCTTTTGTCATTGAAAGGCAACAACACTTTGGATTTTTGAAACCCAACTAATAGTTGTACCACCTACAGTAAATACATATCTTGTAGTGCTCCTTCTATTATCTTTGTCACCTGCCATATCTGCATCAACATTTCCCTGTAGAGAAATGTTTGAACCACCAAAGCATAATGCTTGATTTGTGGTACCTTTCAAATATCTGAGAATCCATTTCACTACCATCCAATGTTCCTTTCCTAGTTTTTTCATGTACCTGCTTACAACTCCCACTGCATATGCAATATCAAGCCTTGTGTAGACCATTTCATACATTAATCTTCCAACTGCTGATGCATATGGAACTTTAGACATATAATCCATGTCTTCTTGGGTCTTTGGGCATATTTACTTAGTTTGAAATGGCTAGCAAAAGGTGTACTAGCTGGTTTTGCATTGTGCATATTAAATCTTTTCAACACCTTTTGTATGTACTCATTCTGAGACAATGTTAATTTGTGATTTTTCCTGTCTCTAGTGATTCTCATACCAAGGATTTGTTTTTCGGCTCCCAAATCCTTCATTGCAAATGAATTTTCCAATTTTCTTTTGAGCACATTTATTTCCAGCATGTTAGACCCTGCAACAAGCATGTCATCTACATACAATAACAATATAATATAGCTGCCATCATTTTGTTTTTTCAGATAAACATAATGATCAGAGTGGCATCTAGTATAACCTTGTTCAGACATAAACTTGTCAAATTTTAGATACCACTGCCTTGGAGCCTATTTTAAGCCATACAAGATCTTCTTCAACCTACGCACTAGTTTCTCCTTCCCTTTTACCTCATATCCTTGTGGCTGCTGCATATATATCTCTTCCTCCAAATCCCCATCGAGAAAGTTTGTCTTTACATCTAACTGCTCAAGATGCAAATCTTCAACTACCACTAGACTTAAAATAGTTCTGATTGAAGTCATTTTAACAACAGGAGAAAATATTTCATCAAAATCAATACCTTTCTTCTGTGCAAACCCCTTCACCACAAGTCTAGCTTTGTACCTCTGTTTTCCTCCATCTTCTTCCTTCAACCTGTAAACCCATTTATTCTTCAATGTAGTTTTTCCTGGAGGCAACCTGACTAAATCCCAAGTCTGGTTATGCATTAAGGAGTCCATCTCTTCTTCCATGGCTACCTCCCACTTCTTCCTGCTTTCAACCTGCATTGCTTCTTCATAAC
>APFE031538644.1:0-18597 GCA_000404065.3 Pinus taeda | reverse complement strand
AAGGAAATAGTGTTGAAGAATTGAAAAATAAATTAAGGTTAGCAAATCTTGAAATTGCTAAATTGAAGAAAGCCTCTAGGAAGCATGCAATCAAGGAGGCTCATTTTGACAAAATGCAAGCTTTATGGGAAGATAAAACATTCCAAATACCTGAGGTGGTCGACTGTAATACACAATATTATACCTAGACAGTCCTTGTACTAAAGGAGGAAGCATTGATCAGAAGGGTTAATACAAAACTAAGAGCTGGGATCAGAGTTATGATAAGGCAAATTGAAGATTTGAGGATGCAGCTGAGTCAGCGGGAAAGATCTCCTTAAGAAAACCACACAGCAAGTAAGGTTATATTCAAAATTTTGATGATTTACCTTGTTACAGTTTGTTGAAGGATGATACATCTCTACTCAGTTTTGATAGCTTGAGGGCAGTTGAAAGGGAGATGTCTAGATAAAACAGGCTTAAGCCAGTTAGATTTTGGTATCAAACTTAGTTTTGTAATTACATGCTGAAAAGACGCATAATGCACAACAGTTTCGTAGCGCGCTATGAAACTGCTGAAGCCACATAATTGAACCCAGTTTACCAATTTTGAGTAATCAAGGGGAAAGTTTTTGAAAAGGAAGTGTCAAAAAGGGTCATTACAATGTGAAAGCAACAGGCAAAGGTAAAACAAGTGGAGGAAAAGAAATATGAACTATAAAGTTTTGTCATACAAATCTTTGCTAGTTTCTCCACAACATTTCAAACGGTTTTGAAGAAGTTTTGTCTCCATACAAATATATGGAAAGGGTCTACAACACATCAAGAACATGACACTACACCCTTGTGTGATCAAAGAAGACATCAAGGTTAATTAATCTCAAACATCCTTGAGGAAACCAAACGCAAGAAAACAGGGGCAGTTTCCTACTTTGCAGGAGCAGTAAAAGAGATAAGATATTAAGGGCCAGCAAGGAACTTTAAACATCCATCAAAGCTAAACTGAAGGGAACCAATTGTCAAAGAATGAGTCTTTATTGTAATTAATGTTATTATCAGCATGGTATGGAGTTAGACTCCTAATTGTATTAGGTTCCTAAAATGTCTAGTTAGCAGTTTGTTGCATTTAATAATTAGTTAGAGTTTGAATAGGTGTCATAGCAAGGAGAATTCGAGTTCCCCTCATGCTGCAGGAGGAATCTCAGAGCTATATATATAGCAGAAGAGCTGATGTACAAAGGGTTGGAAATTTATTGAAAAAAAAGCTTTGATATTTGACTTTATGTAAAAACTCTGTTTTAGTAATACAAGACTTGGCTTTACTTCTCAAGCATCAGAAGGAATTTATTGTTTAGAATGTTGTGTATTATCCTCTCCTCAGTATTTGCAGTGGTATAGATGTGTGATTACTTAGAAATCACTGATTGTTCTCTAATTTCCTTCACATATTTATAAATTGTGTTGTCTTATATGTTTTTGGTGTATTTTGAATGGTTGAATTCTAAATGTCCTGACTTCTATGTAAGGTTGATATCATTGTTATGCTGAAGCTGTTTTGACCCCATAAGCTCAATGGATAATCTATAATTGTGTTTCCACCACTCTCATTTTTCTATCTTTGTTTTACAAGAGTTAGCCATCTTAATCTTAATAAAAAATAATTAATCTTTTGAGAGAGCCCTCTAAGATTGGGGAGGCTAAGCCTCAACCTAAAGTAGGTTTGAAATAATTACTTAAGGTCTTCCTGGTCAACAACCTTCGAGGGTCAGATTTTAAGATAACATTTTGGTGCGTCTGCTGGGAGTTTGAAGATTATTCATTCCCGAAAACAACAGACTGAACTTCTGAAGATAGCAGGAGTTCAGAAGACTTTTCGAGGCTGCAATCTACCTTGGTGACTCCATATATTTTCAAAAGCTTAAAAGGTGGCTTCGAGAGGGAGATATACACGGAGCAATCCTGACCCAGATCCACCTACTCCTATGGACAATCCAAACACCATTTCAAGGAGCAAACAAAGATTTACTGAAACACCAGGTACTCCATCTTTTTCAAAATCTTTGCTCTCTGAATTATCAAGAAGTCCTACAGACAAAATTGTTGATGATAAGATTGATGAGGTGTTGTTGAGGTATGAAAATGAAGAAGAACTCATTGGAATTATTTTAGATTTACAAAAAAGAGGAATTGATACTTCGTCTTAAGTGTCACAAAAAGATAAGGAGGAATTTTGGTAGGTTCTTACTTTTGAATTATTGTTAGAAGAGGAAGATTTAAATAAGCTCAAAGAACTTGATCCTTTTGAAGTCTTACTCATATCTAAAACTGGTCTACCCCTTCCAAATTGGAGTACATTTGTCAGTGGTTTGCAAAGTCCAAATAGTCCTTTTCGTATCAGCACCTTATCCTCTGCCTCTGCTAGTCCTAGTAGTTCTCAGACACTAGAAAATCCACCTCATATCAGTTCTGGTTCCTCTGTCCCTTCAGTATCTGTCATCACTGTTCCTCCATTAATTATGGCCGTACCTGCTAGGTATTCTCCACTAGCCCTCCCTCCTGTTTTACATGACCTTCCTAGCAAATATGCTGCTAGAATTCCAACATGGGGTGGGGATGAAGAAATCACAACAGAAGAACATATAGACAGATTCAATGATTTTGCTGATAGAGAGGAAGTTGATGATGAGGATGTGAAGCTAAGGTTGTTTCCACAAACCTTCATTGGAGAAGTTAGAAAATGGTTTAAATCTCTTACAGCTGGAAGCATTCACAGTTGGGCAGAGTTTGAAGATAGTTTTTTAAGGAAGTGAGGAAACAAAATAAATCTTGTCCAAGCTCTTACTGAATACAATAATCTTAGAAGAGCACCTGATGAAACCGTCCAAAACTTCTCCAAGAGGTTTAATAAAATATATATTTCCATTCCAGTCCATTTGAAACCTCCTGGGGCCTTGACACAACTGAGATACGCCGAAGCATTTGATTCTGACTTCTCTCTGTTACTCAGAGAAAGGGATTCTGCTACTCTCGCTGACATGAAAAATGATGCAATTAAAGTGGAAGTAAACATGATTGCTGCCAAAAAATCAAAGATGGAAAAAGCTAAATTGAAAGAAGAAGAGCAACCTTCCATTTCAGATCCAAAATATAAGTTTGACTCAATGATGAAGACCATGGAAAAGTTGATGGATCAGTTGGCTCTTGGGAATACTTCTGCTCCTCCAACACAGCAGGAACCTCAATTTAGAAATCCTCAGTTCAGAAGGCCTCAAAACCAGCAAAGGCCAAGAGAAAATAGGAATCAACAGCCTGATCCTCCATAGGACCTCCTTTCCAACAAAACTTGGTTGATGAAGAAGATGAACCTGAAATTCCAGAGGAGTCCATCCATTGTCTTGATGAGGAAGTGCCAGGGATTTTCTTGACGAAGGAGGAACATGATGAGTCCAGTATGACCAAACAAGGAGAGGAACCTTCAGACTATTTAAAAGGCTATCAGCATGCTATCTTTGAGATGAAAAAGCAGTACAATCTCAGGAATAGAAATGTGCCCATTACAGCAAGAAAAGCACAACCCAAAAAGGATGTATCAAAGGTTGTTGAAGGCAAGAAATACAACTCAAAGGTGGCTGAAGGTAAAAATGATTCTCCACCTGGAAAAAAGGATATTCAAGCTCCATCCCCTACTAAAGAAATTGAGAAAATGGTTTCTGTTTTTAACCTTGAGAATGAGATTGCAAAAATCAAAATATCAATCCCCTTTAGTGAAATCATCAAGGTAGACCAATACAGAAGTAAGATTGTGCAGATGCTTAATTTGCAACCAGGAGTAGCTGATAACTTAAATGTGCAAGAAGATAATCCTATTATTTGTTTAGGACCAAGACTTGAAGATGAACACAATGAAGAATTTCCTCCTTTCTACATAAGCATTAGTATTCATGATATGACCTTACATAATGCTATGTTAGATTCGAGGGCATCTCATAATCTTATGCCCAAGGTAATCATGGAAAGGTTGGGTTTGCAGGTGACCAGACCATATAAGGATTTATTCTTTTTTGATTCAAAAAGAGTTCAATGCATTGGTTTGATTAAAGATGTTGTTGTGGGGCTAACTCAAATTCTAGCAAAGACAATTGTCATGGACATTGTTGTGGCCGACATTCCACCTAAGTTTGGGATGTTGCTTTCAAGATCATGGGTAGTAAAGATCAAAGGTACGATGCAAATGGACCTTACCGATGCTACAATCCTTGTTTTTGGGGAGCAAAGAAGGTTGTATTGGGAGACTAGAATGGCTTATATGGTAAGCAACAAAGACAAACCTCAAAAATTTCCTATTTATTCATTTGACATTGGTCTCGGATCAACCATTCTTTTCAATGAGTCAGTTGGAGAGGAATCAGAGGAAAAGCTTTCAGGTAACCAGTGCCAAGGAGATCAACAAAAAGATGAAAAAGAAGAAAGGGGCATGAGCTGGGATTTGGATCACAAGTCCTAATAATGAAAGTAAGTTTCTCTCCTACAAACTTAATTTTGATTGCACTAATAATATGGCCAAGTATGAATCTCTGATTTTGGGCTTAGAAGCTTTGTTAAAGTTGAAGGCTAGAAACATTGCTGTTTGTGGAGATTCTGAATTGGTAATTAAACAAGTGGAAGGTTCTTATCAAACCAAGGATGTAAGGATGAGGGCATATAGAAACTTAGTGTTAGATATGTTGGAAAAGTTTCAGGCTTATTCTTTTAGTATCAAAACTAGAGACCAAAACTCTATTGCAGATTCTCTTGCTGTTTCTGCTAGTCTTTTTATTATGCTTATGCACTCTTTTGAAAAGTATGAGGTGGAGGTTCGTCATCGACCAACTATACTGATAACATCATAAATTGGCAAGTCTTTGAGGATGACCAGTAGGTAAAGAATTTCATTGAGTTGAAGGAAGAGTTTGAAAGCACTCAAATGGATCAACAAAATATGTTTGTGGAGACAAAGGAAAAGTCTGAAGTCTTGCAGTTAAAAAATAACCTCATACCTAAGGGCCTCATCCCTCTTGAGAAATTGTTTGATCAAAATGATGTGTTCAAGGCTCCAAGATTGCAGGCTGATGAAGAGGAGGTAGAGAGTTGTAATTTATGAAATTTTTTTGTACCAAGGATGGTTAAGATTTCGAAATTCCTTTCAGCTGATATGAGGGCTAAATACATTGAGATGATGAAAATGTTTATTGATGTGTTCGCATGGAGCTATGCTGATTTAAAACAATATGATTCTTCTATTATCCAACATACCATTCCTATTAAGGAGAACGAGAAGCCTTTCAAGCAGAAGTTACGAAGAATTAATCCTCTCCTTATGCCATTGATTGAAAAGGAAGTCAAGAAAGTCTTTGATGCTAAAATCATTGTTCCAATCAGATTCTCAAATTGGCCGGCTAATTTGGTGCCAGCTAGAAAGAAGAATGGAGAGATCAGGATTTGTATAGACTTCAGAAATTTGAATAAAGCTTGATTGAAAGATAACTATCCTCTTCCTAAAATGGATATAATTTTGCAAAACATTGTTGGCTCACAAAGGATGTCTATGCTTGATGGTTTCTCAGGGTATAATCAGATTCTTTTTCATCCAGATGATCAAGAGAAGACAACCTTCACAATGCCATGGGGAACCTTCATGTATGCCAAGATGCCCTTTGGTCTCATCAATGCAGGGGCCAATTTCTAGAGAGCAATGGATATTGCTTTTGCTGAAGAAAAGGATAAATCAGTGGTGGTATATCTTGATGATATCACAATTTTTTCAAAGAGAGAGGAAGACCATTTGAAACACCTTGAAAGAATCTTGATGAAATGTAGAAGGTTTGGTATTTCTCTGAATCCCACTAAAAGAATTTTTGCTCTAACATCAGGCAAACTTCTTGGTCATATCATATCTTAGGAAGGAATTAGGATTGATCCTAATAGAGTTATTGCAATTCAAAAGTTAGATTTGCCAAGAAGTAGGAAAGAGATCCAATCTTTTCTTGGAAAAGTTAACTTTGTTGGATGCTTCATTCCTAACTTTGCTGAGGTTTTCAAGAATATAACAAGGATGTTGAAGAAGGGAGTGGATTTTAAATGGACAGCTGAAGCAAAGAAATCTTTTGAGGAGATCAAGAAGGAACTCACACAAGCACCAGTACTTATCAGCCCAGATTTTACCAAGGAATTTCTAATTTTTACATTTGCTTCTGAGGATACAATTGCTAGAGTTTTGCTGCAAAAGGGAAATCAAGGTACTGAACAACCTATATCTTTCTTTAGTAAGACATTAGCAAATGTTGAACTGAAGTACAACATCCTAGAGAAACAAGCTTACGCCTTGGTGAAAGCTATAAAGGATTCAGAATCTATGTTTTGCATTCTCACATTGTTGTTTATGTTCCAAATGCTGTTATAAAGGATATCCTAACACAGGCTGATCCGGATGGAAAAAGGGGCAAGTGGATAGCAAAATTGTTAGAGTATGAAATTGACATTAAACCCACCAAATTGGTTAAGGGTCAAGGCTTAGCCAAGTTGCTGACACAGTCAAATTTGGACTGTCTTGACATTAACTTGAGTACAGAGATCTCAGAAATCTCTGAAAATGAGGAGGAGTTGGTCCAAATAAATGAAAAATTCTTGGTTTCGGAATGGTGTAAGGATGTAGCATTTGTTCTACAACATAATAAAGCACCTGCTAATCTTTCAAAGTCCAAAGCTCAGTTTGTCAAGCTGAAATCTTTAAGATATTTTGTGTATGATCAAAATTTGTTTTGGAAAGATGCAGGAGGGATTTTGCTAAATTGTCTACTTGAAGAAGAAGCTGATAAAGTAATCGATGAATTTCATAAAGGAGATTATGGAGGACATCACTATTGGAAAGCTACTGCAAACAAGGTCTTAAGGGCTGGATATTTTTTGCCAACCATGTTCAAAGACATCTATAAAAAGGTAGCTACATGTCATGAATGTCAAATATTTGAAGGAAAGAGGAAGCTTGTACCTTTGCCTTTAGTCCCTATATATGTTGAAGCACCCTTCCAGCAATGGGGATTGGATTTTATAGGAGAAATTCATCCTCCTTCCTCAGGTCAGCATCGCTGGATTCTTATAGCCACCGATTACTTTACCAAATGGATTGAAGCGGTTTCGACAAGGCAAGCAAATGATGCAGTGATTATTTCTTTCCTAGAAAATAATATCTTATCTAGATTTGGTTGCCGAATGAAGATTATAATTGACAATGCTCAAGCTTTTAAGTCCAAGAAAATGATCAACTTTTGTCACCAATATCACATTACTCTTGGGCATTCTATTGCTTATTATCCATAAGGAAATGGCCTTGCTGAATCATCAAACAAAAGCATTGTAAGGATCATTAAGAAGTTGCTATAGGAAAACAAGAAAACTTGGCATTTGAAATTGAAGTATGCTTTGTGGGCTGATAAGATTTGTACGAAGAGATCCATTGGAACATCGCCATATGAGTTAGTATATGGTGCTGAAGCCATATTTTCAACATCACTTGGAGTACCTGTAATGAAGCTAATTCAAGGATTAGAGGAAGAACCAAACGCTGTACAAAGAAGAATCAATTAGCTGATAACATTACAGGAGAAAAGAAATGAAGTATATGACAGTCATCAACAAAGTCAGAACAGAATCAAGAGAACCTTTGATAAAAAGATCAAGGAAGTTACTTTTCAGATCCATGACAAAGTGCTGAAATGGGAAGCCAGAATTGAAGAGAAAGGTAAACAAGGTAAATTTGAGAATTTGTGGAAAGGCCCATATCAAATCGCCGCGTTTCATGGAAACAACACTTACATTTTGCAAGAAATTGATGGAGAATCATATGCTGGAGGACTTGTTAATGGCAGGTTCCTGAAGCATTATCGTTGATTGAAATACTATCAGTTTCCCACAACATTGTCTATAACCATTTTTGTTAGTCTTTCTTTTTGTTGCAAATAATGACAAGATGAAACAGAAGGCTTAAGCCCGAGGTGAAGGCCCAAGAAGTCAGAAAGGGTTGCTTGTCAAGCAAATCTATGTTTGTCATAAAATGGATAAAGAACTAGACCTGCGAGTTCTTAGTGTGCTACAGGAGCACACTATACCAAGTGGAGCCACTGTTATCACTCAAGAAGCGATTACCAAATTGTTCACACCTGTTTGTTTGTAAAGGTTAGGTGTTAGTCCAATTTCAGTTTTTTCATGTTCAATGTAGTGTCTAGGTCTTTAGAATCTTTGTGGCATGGTTACATAAAGGTAAATAATTAGTTCTCATTCATCATTGGTCCCATGACTCGCATAAATTCCTTGTATCAAGTTTGTTTTAAGGTCCTGATGTGTTATAAAGCAGTTTAGGTGTTTTTGTAGCGCGAAAACAAGTCTAGGTGTTTTCGTAGTGCAAAACCCAGATTTTACCCTGGCTGCGCTACGAAATCGGAGATTCGTGCAATCCATAGCATATCTTTCCTAGTTTTCATATCTGTCACATTCAATTATGGTTGCATCATCCACTGTCAGCTTATACACTTTGCCTATCATGTCCAACCACTTATCTTCATCATTAGAGTCGTTAGGTACCCTGGTACGCTCGGATTGCAAGTTTCAAGAAGAGCCAGGTATTCACAGTCATGATTATGATTGTATTTATTGCATGAGGAATAATCAACAAATGTTAAATTTGAATTCCTCAAATGTCAAGCGAGGCAGTATTCAAGCGAGGCAACCATCAAGCGAGGCAGTGATCAAAGGTTGAGATAGCGCCAGTCTATCAAGTTTTCATTACACTGAAGTATCATGGAAGGATCGACAGAAAAGAAAGAGCACATGTCAGGTAAATGTTTGAGGAGCGAGCCTGAAGGTCTGGACATCATCTTGAAGAATAGGGAAGTGGAACGTGCATTCAAGCAGGTTGGATGTTGGAATTTCTGCGAAAAACTCTAGGGAGGTCATGCACAAATCACCAAAGAGTTTGCCTTGAATTTCACAGGACTAAATTCAAAAGTTGGTGTGCTTGAATTGCAAATTTCACCAGAGGTAATCTCCTCAGTCACTGAGATTTCGAGAGGACAAGAAAAATGGTTTAAAAATTTTAAATTTGATATGACCACTTGTAAAGAATTTCTGAAGCCGAAGTTCATTAACTCAGATTTAAACAAGTCTGTGCCTAGAAATTATGTCAAGGACTCATATGCCAATTTGATTACCTGCATACAGAGGTACCTAACCTGTGAAGGGAGATATAATAAGGTGTATTCATATCATTTCAAGCTTCTGCTGCATTTCATAGGAAAGACATCTATTGATTTACCTTTTTATTTATTTTGTAGCTTGAGCAAAATGTGTGACAAAGTGTAGCTAAGGAAAGAAGCCAGTGTGACCTCATTGTTTCACCACGGCTTAGTTAAGTTGATTGTTCTGCATGAACTCCAAAGAGTAGGTAGGGATTGGCCCACTTTCATGTTTATGTCTGGTTTTAAAATGAAACTGATCTTAGCCCACAAGTTGTGAAAGCTTCTTCACCAACAACTGATCATCGTACAGAAACGGGATCCAAGAGATTCACAAAATTGAAAGCTAGGAAACAAGTAAGGGAGCCTGCCAGATCGCTGGTTATTCAAGACACACCCCAGCAGTCTCTGAAAAAGAAAACTCTGATCAAAGAAGGTAGAAGTGAAGCATCTACAAGAGAAGTAGTCCAGAGAAGAATGACCAAGAGTCAATTAGCTAAGGAAAAAGGCAAGAAGGTGGTTGCTGAGGAAAGCCCTGTTTCAAAGGGAAGCTTGAATGACTTACTGCAAGCCATTGACATTGAAGAATCTCCCTTGGTTCAAGCATATTTGATAGAATCAAGTAAAGACAAAACTAAAAGAGTCAAAGCCTCGAAAAAGCTCAAGTTTGATGACCAGGTTCTGAATTTGCCTTTAAGCCAAGAAGACCCATGACAAGGAATTTCAAACAGATGCAGGAGATGTTTCCAGAAGTAGGTGGAACAAAGAAGATTGTAAGAGCTCATGACAGACCCTTGTCTTCATCAGAAACATCATCACAGTTGCATAGAGAAGATATAGGAAAGGCAATCATCTCGCCAGAAGGAAATAGTGTTGAAAGAATTGAAAAATAAATTAAGGTTAGCAAATCTTGAAATTGCTAAATTAAAGAAAGCCTCTAGGAAGCATGCAATCAAGGAGGCTCATTTTGACAAAATGCAAGCTTTATGGGAAGATAAAACATTCCAAATACCTGAGGTGGTCGACTGTAATACACAATATTATACTTGGAGAGTCCCTGCACTAAAGGAGGCAACATTCATCAAAAGGGTTAATAAAAAACTAAGAGCTGGGATTAGAGTTATGAAAAGGAAAATTGAAGATTTGAGGATGTAGCTGAGTTAGCGGGAAAGATCTCCTTAAGAAAACCACACAGCAAGTAAGGTTATATTCAAAATTTTGATGATTTACCTTGTTACAGTTTCTTGAAGGATGATACATCTCTACTCAGTTTTGATAGCTTGAGGGCACTTGAAAGGGATATGTCTAGATAAAAGAGGCTTAAGTCAGTCATATTTTGGTATCAAACTGTGTTTTTTGATTACACAGAAAAGACGCATAATGCATAGCAGTTTCATAGCGTGCTACGAAATTGCTGAAGCCACATAATTGAACCTAGTTTACCAATTTTGAGTAATCAAGGGGAAAGTTTTTGAAAAGAAAGTGTCAAAAAGGGTCATTACAATGTGCAAGCAACAGGCAAAGGTAAAACAAGTTGAGGAAAAGAAATATGAACTATAAAGTTTTGTCATACAAATCTTTGCTAGTTTTCTCCACAACATTTCAAACGGTTTTGAAGAAGTTTTGTCTCCATACGAATATATGGAAAGGGTCTACAACACATCAAGAACGTGACACTACACCCTTGTGCGATCAAAGAAGACATCATGGTTAATTAATCTCAAAAATCCTTGAGGAAACCAAACGCAGGAAAACAGGGGTAGTTTCCTACTTTGCAGGAGCAGTAAAAGAGATAAGATATTGAGGGCCAGCAAGGAACTTTAAACATCCATCAAAGCTAAACTGAAGGGAACCAATTGTCAAAGAATGAGTCTTTATTGTAAGTAATGTTATTATCAACATGGTATGGAGTTAGACTCCTAATTGTATTAGGTTCCTAAAATGTCTAGTTAGGAGTTTGTTGTATTTAATAATTAGTTAGAGTTTGAATAGGTGTCATAGGAAGGAGAATTCGAGTTCCCCTCATGCTGGAGGAGGAATCTCAAAGCTCTATATATAGCAGAAGCGTTGATGTACAAAGGGTTGGAAATTTATTGAAAAAAAAGCTCTGATATTTGGCTTTATGTAAAAACTCTGTTTTAGTAATACAAGACTTGGCTTTACTTCTCAGGCATCAAAAGGAATTTATTGTTCAAAATGTTTTGTATTATCCTCTCCTCAGTATTTGCAGTGGTATAGATGTGTGATTACCTAGAAATCACTGATTGTGCTCTAATTTCCTTCACATATTTATAAACTGTGTTTTCCTATATGTTTCTGGTGTATTCTGAATGGTTTCATTCTAAATGTCCTGATTTCTATGTAAGGTTGATATCATTGTTATCTGAAAATGTTTTGACCCCATAAGCCCAATGGATAATCTATAATTGTGTTTCCACCACTCTCATTTTTCTATCTTTGTTTTACAAGAGTTAGCCATCTTAATCTTAATAAAAAATCATTAATCCTTTGAGAGAGCCCTCTCAGGTTGGGGAGGCTTAGCCTCAGCCTAAAGTAGGTTTGAAATAGTTACTTAAGGTATTCCTGGTCAGTAGCCTTCCAGGGTCAGATTTTAAGATAACACGGGAAGTGAAAAATATAATATTTGAAGTCCGCCAAAGGCCATTTTCAAGTGTTTTCAGAGTTTTTCAAGCAGAATTCAAAATACAAAGGAAGTAAGGGACCAGGCCACTTGCGATAGGTGACAGCGACCCGAAGGGTGGACCCGATAGAGGAATAAACCATTTTGAGGACTTTTGAAGTCCAAAAAGGATAGAGAGGGGCGAGATTTCTCAATATTGTTGTATTTTCTGTTTAAAATAAAAAAAAATCATTATTTTTGGCAGAAGTACACAATATGGCAGCGTTGTTTTGTGTTAACAGAAAGCATGCATTGCTAAACATTTGAAAGGGCCACAACACATGCAGCTTGCCCAAAACAAACAAAAGCATCAACAACCCAATGCAGCTCATCAAAACAAACATCATGGGGCATCTCTAGCATGAGAGAGATTCCAGACAGCACATCAAACTACCTGAAGGTGGTTATTCCTCTGTCAGAAGGAGAAAACCTCCAAGCCATGCTTGCCTATTCAAGGAATCAAACATTTAAGGGACAGAGATGATAGAATAAGACTCTGAGCCTTTGAGAGCTTAGGAGCATTGCAAAAGGCCTATAAGAGGCTGAAAACTAAATGGAGCACGGTTTCAACTTCTGGAGATCATTTCTACTTTGTTCCTTCAAGCTTCTCATCTTCATTCTAGCAATATAAGCTTCTTTTGTTGTTATATGTTCAATGTCCATTTTCTATGTTGTTCTATGTTGTTCTATGTTTGCACTTGAATAGTTTATTCATGTTTTCTACTGTGTCTAATGCCAGATAACTATCATCTTATCTCTGCATTGATAAATTATATTTGAAAGTCTCATTTACTTCCTATAGCTAGCCATTCATATGTGTTTATGTATGCAATCTGTTGGTACAATCAATATTCTCCATCTATCCATTAAATCTATAAACTATTGAGCATTAATGGTCTAAAGCCTTGTATTGTTGAGGGTGTTCATGCATGTCTTCAGTGAGAATAGAGCTGAAATGATTATCTGACTTGATCCAGACCATCATCCATTCCAATAGTTCTAAGAACAATATTGAAGATTATATGTTACCAGGCATCTCTGAGCTGCAACCTAGGAGAGTTTTTTTGAGTGATAACATAATTGGCGCAGTTATTGGGGGAAAGGAAACTGAAGCTCAACCTCCCTAGGAAATGACACAGATCCAACTTTGATGATAGACAAAGTCTGGGCACTTTTTTGGTTGTAATCATCTATCTGGCAGCTCTACTGGAGGCTGAACCTCTTGTTGACTCCACTTCATAGTTTTGGCTCAGTTTGTGAGGCATACTCGGAGAAATCATCAGAAATCACAAGCTGATCCAATTTCTGACCCTAAAAAAATCATCAAAGAAAGAAAGGCATTGTAGAAAGGAGCATCAGGTTCAGGTAAACCTCAACAATATTCTATATCTCTTCAAGAAAATCCTGCAATAGAACAAATACATGTTGAGAGTATAGCATCTAATATTAGTAGTGAAGAAAAAATCTCAGAGATTCATAAAGCTCCTTATTCTTTAGGTTCTCCTTTTGTTGTAAGCCCAAAGGAAACCTCTCCTCCTATCCATCATACTCCTTTAGTCTTGTCAGTCACTCCTTAGCCCTCTATCATTCAGACTACCAGTACTCTTATATCCACCACAGCTATGGCAAGACCACAAGAACCCACCAAAATGGAAAGAATCATAGTTGCTAGGTATGGACCTATAATATTGCCCACTCCTTTGAACGCCATGCCTACTGGAGAATATCATAAATATAGGCCTAAGTTCACTGGGACTGAAGGTGTTACAGCTGAAGAACATCTTGAGTCATTCTATAGCTATGTTGATAACCTGGACATTAGTGAAGATGATGTGTGGATTAGAGTCTTTGTCCAAAGCCTAGATGGAGAGGCTAGAAAATGGTTAAGAGAACTAACTCCAAGATTTATAACAGATATTGAGGCTTTATATGATGCATTCCTAAAGCATTGGGGTAACAAGAAGGATCTCCTCTACTACCACACTGAGTTTGGGAACTTGAAGAGGGAAAATGGTGATTTGTTGTCTAATCTTAATAAGAGGCTTAACCCTATGTACAACAAGATACTAGCTGAAGTAAAACCCACTACTACCTATGCTAAACTCACCTATGCCAGTGCTTTTGATTCTGAATTCTGCCTTCTGTTGAGGGAGAGGCGATGTGCTACTTTGGCTAACATGCAGGATGTAGCCTTGGAAGTGGAATCAAACATCATGGCTGCAGAGAAGCTCAAGGGAAATGTTGATAGAAGACAGAGGGGTGAGTCTTCATCATCTTCAGATCCCAAGATAGATAAAATGACCAAAATGATAGAGTCATTAGCCTTTAAAATCTTCATATTGAAAGTTGAGCAGCACCCCGGGAAAGGGAGAGTTCCTAATACCTTTTCTCCTAGAAATCCAAATCCAAATCCAAATCCATATAGAAGAACTAATGAGCAGTTGTAGATTTTGTAAATAAGCAAAGGCGCCAATGAAGACCAAAGGGTGCATACCCATTTCCAGAATGTAGTCATGGAAGAAGAGAAATTTGACGAAGATAATGAGATCCATTGTCTAGAAGACAAAGGCAATGCCTCCTTTTTGACCTCAGTTTCCTATGAAAAGTCATTATTTAATGACCAGATTAACCAATAATGGGATGGTGAAGATGTTCTACAAACTGAAGATCAACAAAGATATAATCTGAGGTCGAATATGAATAATGCCAAGGAAACCCCTTGTTCAACGATTTGTTCTCCCTGTAATACAACAAGCTAATAAGCAGAAGCGACCAACAGTTGATCCTATCATCCTCAAAGCTCCAACTCATGAGGTAAGAGGTCTTGACAAGTCTCCTTCTCCTTTCAATTTTCAATCAGAAATTCAGAAGCTAAGAATACCTATGCCTCTGATTGAACTAGTGAAGAATGAGTCCTTCAAAAGATCCATCCTCGAGGCCCTTGAGCCTAAAGCCATCCAAGCCTCCACTAACCATGTAAATCTACAAGATGACAAGCCAGTTGTCATTCTCAGCCCAATGATTGAAAATTGTGAAGACCGCTCCCCATCATTCTATGTCTCTTTGACTATTCATGATAAAATCCTTCACAATTGCCTTCTGGACACTGGAGCCAGCCATAATCTAATGCCCAAGGCTGTCATGGATGAGTTGGGTCTTGACATTACCAAGCCTTATCATGACCTATTTTCTTTTGACTCTAAAAAAGTGAAAAGTCTGGGATTAATCAAGGACCTAGCCATCACTTTGTCTCAGCTGCCCATGAAAAGCATGATGATGGATATTGTGGTAGCAGATGGACCCCCCAAGTTTGGCATGTAACTTTCCAAAGGTTGGATCAAGAGATTAGGTGGATCATTACAAAATGATTTGTCCTATGCTACTCTCCCAGTTTTTGGAGGTGAGAGCAAGAGATTATACAGAGAAGCTCAGTTGGCTTATATCATCAGCGATGAAAGGAATCCCACTAATAATCCCATCTATGTTGTTGACACTGATTTTGGAGCATGCATTCTTCATATTGAAGAGTATCAATTGGCCTCCACGTAGCTTAAAAATCAGTTTGCCAGATTGCCAAGGAAGAAGGACCACAAATTTGGGACATGTTCTTTGATGGGGCTTTCTCTAAGGAAGTTGCAAGGGTAGGTGTATTCCTTGTGTCCCCTACACAGGAATACATTCATTTATCTTTCAAATTAACCTTTCAGGTCACAAATAACATAGAAAAGTACGAAGCTTTGATTTTGGGCTTAAGCACTGCTAAAGAAATGGGCATCAAAGGCCTGAAAGTGTTTGGAGATGCAGACCTCATCATTGAGCAAGTCAATAAAACTTTCCAAGAAAAGCATCCAAGGTTGAAAGCATACAGAGATGAAGTATCGAGGCTCAAGGATTCTTTTAATAATTTCACCATTTCTTACATTCCAAGAATGAAGAACCAGCTTGCCAACTCCCTTGCTGTGTCTGCTAGCACGTTTATTCCTCCTTTGCCTCCTAAATTGATGTATGAAGTTCAGGTTAAATATAGATCATATCTGCCTAACAATGTCAAATATTGGAAAGTTTTTGAAGACGATGATGACATTAACAGGTTTTTACAAGTCGTTGGGGAATTTTCTGAAGTGCACATCGACCAAGAAAATGAAACCATGGAAGAATGCGGCCATTCCAAGCTAAAAAACGAGATCGGCCGAGGAAGCATTGTCCAACTGCCCAGTAACCATATACCAAAGGGATTGGTGCCTCTAGAGAAGTTGTTTGATTATAACGATGTGCCTTATAAACTTGCCAAAACAGAAAATGGTCTACTGTTTGTAAACACAATGTAGGGAGCCCAACCCATCCTAAATACATAAATCTTTCCACTCATTTGTCCTCTACCCAGAATTCCGAGTATTGCACCCTCACGAAGAAATTTGCTGATGTTTTTGCCTGGGAATACAACGATTTTAAAACCTATGACGCAGACATCATTCAGCATAAGATCCCACTGGAAAAGAACACCATCCCTTTTAAGTAGAAATTAAGACCTATCAGCCCTCTCTTATTTCCTTTAATTGAGAAAGAAATCAAGAAGTTGTTGAATGCCAAAATCATAGTTCCCCTAAGGTATTCAAAGTGGATAGCTAACCATGTGGTAGTAAGAAAGAAAAATGGAGAAATCAGGCTTTGTGTTGACTTCATAAATCTGAACAAGTGCTCTAAAAAAGATAACTACCCCCTGCCTAAGATGGAACACTTGCCGGAAAGAGTTTCAGGGGCTAGAGTCATGTCTTTCTTAGATGGATTTTCAGGTTACAATCAGATTGTTGCACATATAGAAGATCAGGAAAAGACCGCCTTCACTACTCCTTGGGGCACTTTAATGTACTCCAAGATGCCTTTCAGCTTGATGAATGCTGAGGCTACTTTTTAGAGGGCCATGGACATAGCCTTTGTGGGAGAGAAGGACAAGTTTGTCCTTATTTATCTTGATGACATAATAGTCTTCTCCAGCGGTCACAAAGACGATTTGCAACATTTGAAGAAGGTCTTCCTAAGGTGCAGACAGTTTGGAATTTCGGTGAACCCAAAGAAGTCACAATTTGCTCTAGAAGAAGGCAAACTTCTGGGACATATTGTTTCTGATAAAGGTGTGAAGATTGATCTAGCAAGGGTTCAAGCAATTCAGACATTGTCCATCCCAAGGTCAAAAAGGGACATTCAATCCTTCCTGGGTAAGATTAAATTTGTAAGAAGGTTCATTCCAAACTTTGCAGAATTAGTAAAGCACATCACTTCCATGCTAAAGAAAGGATCAGAAATAAAATGGACAAATGCTTCAAGAAGCTCTTTTGAAGCCATTAAGCAAGCTATCTTGGAAGCTCCCACCCTAATTAGCCCATATTACACTAATGAGTTTTGTATCTTTTCTTTTGCCTCTTGTGATACACTTGCAACAGTTCTATTGCAGAAAAATGATGAAGGCATAGAGCACCCCATGGCCTTTTTCAGCAAAACTCTAAGGGATGCTGAACTAAGGTATGACCTTATTGAAAAACAAGCTTATGCTCTCATAAAATCTTTAAAGGCATTCAAAATTTATATTCTGCATTCCAAAGTAGTTGCATATGTACCTTTAGCATCAGTAAAAGATGTCTTAACTTAGCCAGATATTGATGGAAAGAAAGTTAAATGGATTTAAAAATTCATAGAGTTTAACATAGAGGTGAAGCCCACTAAGCTTGTCAAAGGCCAATGCTTGGCTAAACTTATGGCTGAAGAAAATTGTAGCTTGTTAGACATAAATTGCATGGGTCTAAATTCAATTAATGAGTAGACAGAGGGAGCAACATAAGAGCAAAAGTAGAATTAGTCTCTGGCTGAAAATCTAGCCACCTGTGAATGGTATTCCAGCATAGTTCATTTTTTGCAAAAGATAGAAGTCCCTCCAGGGCTTAGCTCAAGTCAAGCCCAGGCCATTAAACTCAGATCAACCAAATTCTGCATAAATAAAAATCTTCTTTATTGGAAAGACCCATCTGGAATCCTCTTGAGATGTCTAGATAAAGAACAATTCGAGGAAGTCATACACTAGTTCCATTCTAGCATCTGTGGAGGGCATCATTATTGGAAAACCACATCCCAAAAAATCCTAAAGGCTGGGTATTATTGGCCTACTCTGTTCTCTGATGTGTTTTCTTTTGTGAAATCTTGTGACAAGTATCAAAGGTTTGGAGGAAGACAACACTAAAATCTCTGCCCTTGAAACCAGTACATGTCAATGGTCCCTTCCAGCAGTGGGGCTTGGACTTTATAGGTGAGATCAACCCACATTCCAGTGGCCAACACAAATGGATCTTAGCATCAACTGATTATTTCACCAAGTGGATTGAGGCTATACGCACTAAGAATGGCAATCACCAAGTTGTCATAAAGTTCTTGAATGAGAATATTTTCACTAGATTTGGTTGCCTAACCAAACTAGTCACGGATAATGCAACAACTTTCAAGGCAAAAGAATTGTTGGACATGACTGAATCCATGGGCATCCAAGTGGTGCATTGTACCTCATATTATCCTCAAGGCAATGGCTTGCTAGAATCATCTAACAAGAGTCTGGTAAGGGTAATCAAAAAACTATTAGAGGACAACAAAAAGAGTTGGGATTCCAAGTTAAAGTTTGCGCTATGG
>APFE031538638.1:0-18495 GCA_000404065.3 Pinus taeda | reverse complement strand
TTTATGGAGTAAATATAAAAAGAAGTTTTATTTTTTTAGAGGTGGTTTACAGGTGGCGGCTACATCCACGGCAAATCTAGGCAGATCAACCTTGAAGGGAATATTTTAAATCCCTTTGTAGATGATGCTTCATAGCCTTTAATGAGTTCAAAGCAACAAGAGCTTGGTGATGTTTTTGGTTTTAAAGGGTCGGAAAAGAGCTGAAAGCAGACCTGCCATTTTATTCTCTTTAACGAGTCAAAAAGGGAAAACTACTCAGCAAGATTTTCATTTTTTATGAGTCAGAAAAGAGCTTAAAGGTGACTCGTCCTGGAGGACCGAGTGGTATAAAGGGTAGCAACTAGTTCCGTAAATGGTGGAACTGCTCAAAACACATGATGGTCAAGAGGTTGGCTAATGAAACCACTCATCACTGCGGTCCCTCAGGAAAGGAAAAACAACCAAGTGAAAGCATATGATTGGCCAAAGAGATGGTGGCGATGGAATAAACAACCACGGCTCATCTAGCAAAAAATAGTGGCTAAAATTGGCAATCACAAGATGCAAATCTAATATTGGTTCATTTTTCCACAAGATTGAACCATGGAGGACTCTGCTCAAACTCAGTTAAAATTGGGCATGAGTTCATTTTTACACAAGCTTGACCCATGGAGAACTCTGCTTGCCATGAGCTTGCATGCCCCTGGTATAATGACTCAAACGAAGTACATGCCCCCCAAGCTTCATTTCAGTCAACTAGGTGAATGAAATGAAGGTTCACTTGTGATATCATGGAAAGACTCGACAGGGATTTTACGAGATATTAATCAAAGACTCAATTTGGGAAAGGGAGTTATTTCATTTTTTAACGAGGTTGACACAATACAAGGAACTCTCCTCATATTCCTTGTTTCATTTTTTAACGAGGTTGACACAAGACAAGGAACTCTCCTCATACTCCTTGTTTCATTTTTTAATGAGGTTGACACAAGACAAGGAACTCTCCTCATACTCTTTGGTTCATTTTTTAATGAGGTTGACCCACGAACAAACTATCATTGGAACCCTTGTTTCATTTTTTAATAAGGTTGACACAAGACAAGGAACTCTCCTCATACTCCTTGTTTCATTTTTTAACAAGGTTGACAAGAGACAAGGAACTCTCCTCATTTCTTGTTTCATTTTTTAACGAGGTTGACACAAGACCAAGAACTATCCTCATTACCCTTTGTTTCATTTTTTAACAAGGTTGACACAAGAAAAGAATTGTCCTCATATTCCTATTTGTGAACCAGACAAGAACGTGGCTCCCAAGAGATCCTCACTAGATGGAAGAACCACGCTTCTTGAGGAAGGCATGTCATTTGGTACCAAAGATAGATCGTGTTCCAATGCTCATAGTACATAATGTACTATACCATCTGTGTGATCATTAGCAGATGCAAAGACAAAATGGTAGCTACATAATTGACCTGTGGCGGGGAAGGTACTGCTTGCAAACAAGAGTAGATAGGGGATGATGGTTGCAAAGGAGGTGCCTAGTGACCAATGAATGAAAATTGATCAATAGTCATAATTCTTCCTTCATGCGAGAAATAAACCACATAGAAAAGCGAAGAAACAAGGGCTCCCATGATTTAAACATAGTTGCGTCCAAGGAGAAGATCGAAATCTAAATGACCTTGGACTACCATCACATCTATATAGAACGTCTTTCCTCCCAAAGTAACATGGAACTTCGAAAGGATCCCTAAGGGTTGACTGGTTCCTCCATTGAAAGCCAACAGATTCTGGATGACAGGCACAAACTGTGGGGAGCCCAAAGCTTGCCAAGTAGTGGAATATATGATGCTAACAAACACACCTTCATCCAAGAGAGAGCCAGGTACTACCATATTATAGGCTTGTACTGTGATCTGGAAAGGCGCATAAGATGGGAGGCAAAAAGTAGTCAAGTGGCTCCAATCGAGAAAAGCAGAAAAACTACTTGGTGAGGGTATCATATGATTGCCCCCATGCTTGGTAGGAATAGAAGGAGGAATCTATTGAATAACCGAGATGGGAGGGTCACTCTTTGATTCATGAGAATCTGAGGAGATGAGAAGAACATGAGCAGTATGATCACCATGCTCTTCCGAGACAGAGTGAGCAACTGGTGGTGAAATCATGTTGACACTCTTTCCGACCAATGGTTGGTCGGGAATAGACACAAGAGAGTCAGGTTCAGGAAGACCACGATGGGTAAGAGATGAATCCAAGTCAATCTCTTTACCAATTGGGGGAGGGTTAGAAGAAGGCCTCTGATAACCAACAGGAATTTGGGGTTGAGGAGTTGTAAGGTTTTCTATAACTTTGGAAGCTTTATCCATAAGGGGACAAAGGTGAAGAAGATGCTCTCCTTCACATAACCTACAGGGAAATCTAATCTTCCCTTTCTTCTTACCATCTCTAGCCAAGACTGCAACATTCATGATCTCCAGAATTTGATGGGGAGGGTCGATCCAGATTTTGAAACCATACCTCTAAGACTCTGGGAATGCCAGGATAGTCTCAGAGGAGATGGTCACCCTTACACAACCTACAAGGGAACTTGACCTTCTGTGGAGGATCAGAGGGTTTTCCGATAGGAGGTGCATTTGAAGTAACAGTCACACGGTTGGCCCCTTGCTCAATCGACTTCTTATTATTTGTCTTCTTTTTCTTCTTCTTCTTCTTAACCTCCTAGTTACTAGATTTGAAATTTTCATTAGGAGAAGTAGAAGAGGAAGGTGAAGAAACAGGGGAAGAAGGCGACGGGTCAACCTTAGAATCATCGTGTTGTGATTCGAATGAAGGATACGGAGGGGAAGGAGTTGAGACAATTGGGATCACTGAGGTCAAAAATAACCAGACAGGTAAACCAATGGTTAACCCAAGGAGGGACAACGTTGCCATATAAGGAGCACCAGCATTTCCAAAGGAAGGAAAAGGACCAAGATTCCCTTATGAGGGGATCCCTTGACTGGTAGACTTCGGAAATTTTGCAATTAGGATCGACTCTAAAGAATTAGTAAATAAGTCAGATTTTACCAGGAATAGTCTATGGGAAGTTAACTTTAGAACACTGAAACAAAACTTTTCCTTTTCATGTTTTAAGAATCGAGAAAAGGACGAAAGGTGACTCTATCACTTTCAATTGGAAATGAGATCGAAAGGACAAGTGCTTGGATGATCCTTTTACTTTTAAAGATTCAAAAAGGAATGAAAGTGACTGCTCTCGAACTCTAGGCAAAAGGTGTACCAGACAACCATGAACTACAGAATACCTCTCGGAGAACCAAGAAGTATGAGCAAGCAATCTCCCCGAATGCTATGTTCGGTGTATCATGTTTGCAAGGTGGCCAACTTGGTTTCTTATGGATAACATGATTGCAACCTAGTGGGGTCTCCCATCATATACGCGATGGTATAGGTAGCACAAGTCCATACTAGCACTTATTGAATCACAAAAGGAGGAATCACCCAACCTTAGTGAAAACAACAGCCACTAGGCTTAACGATGTCGAAACACATCTCTAGCCTAGACCTCTAGATATAAGCATTAAGTTACAATACTTCCTTAGGTTAATTTAATAGATTTTAATAGTATATCTTGAATTAAGTCTCAATTTTAAGGCCCTATCGAATGTATCTTCAAAAACTCCTACAATGCAACTAAATGAGAAAAAATACCATTCTCATTGAATGAACGACTAGCTAAGGAAGAGTGAGAGGTTCAATTCACAACAGCAAAATCGCAAGAAAGCAAACCAACCAAGGAAAAGCAGAAATACTTCTACCATTTACTTAAAATTGCAAGCAATCTAAACAAGAAAATGGAAAACACACTTTTTGCTTTTCAATGTCTTAATCTCAAGAATTTACTCATGCAAAAATCATCTTTCAAGTCTTAATACAAGATGAATGAAATTTTTTTATTTTTCCAAATAAATCATAAGAAACTAAATGGAAAACGAATCAAAGACTCAAAACTAAGGAGGTATTTCTTTTAGCAAAACTGGAAAGTTGTCTCATTGACCGGGAAGCAATGTGATATATGCCAAGTGAAGGAAGGAAATCGAACGAACAAGACATGAAAGTCTGGTAACCAAACGTCACATACTAATCAAGACAATTACCAATAGTGAATAGAAAGAAGCCTCAAACAAAATTATAGGTTATGACAACCAGAGTCTAAAGATCTAAACGAATAAGTGACCCAAGCAAACCAATCATTCAAGAAACCCTAAGGTATTTAGGTCACATGATTCAAGAGGAATGATTTCAAAGGACTTGAAATCTGGAATTGAAAATCCTAAAAACCAACACTTTTGATATAATAGATAGGCAAAAAGCAAGCCCAGAGGATAGAACACACTGGCCAATCAACAAACAAACTTCAATATTTGAAATTTACAGGAATCGTCGCGAGTGTAAAACTAACAACATTCGTCAACAATGAATCATTGCACCCCTCTAACTGAGCACTTCGCAACATCATCATAGAAGTACACTGGTTAGCAGCGCCGAGCCAATTTCAAAACTCTTCATGACTATTAGGCAATTTAATCACGCTAAACAGTAAAAGGTGCAACCCATAAGATAGTGTAGGTGCAACTACTCCATGACTGTCATAAAATAAATAGTGACGACCTCAGATCAAAGGAAAAAATGAAAGTTTGGCTGAGGCAAGGCCAGATCTATCTCTCATGAGAGTGGGAAAACTACAGAAGTAGTCTAACAACTTCCAGAGTAGAGCATGGTACCCAAACAATGAGGAAAATAATAAACAAACAAAACCAATCAAAACAAAAGACAAAAGATAAGATCCCTAGTATGGTCACCAACTTCTGACACAGGCAAGTTCCCTCTGTGGAGAGAGGCAACCCCTCTGGCCCTAGAGTGGGTCAACTCACCGCAAAGACAATACCAAAGCAAATTTCTGTTGATAATAGCAACAAGAAATGATAAATATAGAATTGCTAAAAATAGCATTTCGGGATACATTCTAATTTTAGTTAGTCCGTGAACTAAAATTGAGAATTAATGTTCGAATTTGATCTTAGTAGTTGTTTGAAAAAAAATTAATTAATTCATCTTGAGTCAATTAGTTGGAGAAAATCAAACATGAAGTCTATGTGAAAACATTCAACAGTTATCCCTTTGATTAAGGAAGTTACCCCTTAATTAAGGAGATCAGAATGAGTTGTACTTTGAGTTGCAATTAGTTAGCTCAATTAAGTAAGTTAAGTCCACTTAGATTAGTTCCAATAGTTTGTGGAACTGATTATGAGCTCAGCTACTTAATGCATGCATGCATGCAACTAGTGTACTTCAGATAACTGGATATTCTCTCATAAATAACTCATGCATGTCAATTCAATCAAAGACCCAGTTGAGATCAGAGGAAGGGACAATGCATTATCAGTTCCAAGAATATTCCCATGAGGATATCCCTTGCATGTAGAAGGAATTCATTCCTTGAGGATTGCGCAGTTATTTCTGAGTTTGGTGAGCAATGTGTGAGGTAATTACACACAGGTGGTAGCTTCAGGACCCAGGAGAAACTGCACAATGAAATAGGAGGCTTGGAGGACTGAAGGAAGGCACATGTGTTGTCTATTCCATCTATTAGTAGCATTGAGGGATTGTACTGAGATCTAGATAGTTTGTGAGCTAAATCTTTATGTAATCCGGAGATATTTCCACTTGTATGATAATACAAAGATCAAGGTTTTTAGCTTAGGCTTTCCCCATAGTATTCTTCTGTGTTCATGTGTGATTGTTTCTTCTTCATCTATTAGAGGTGCTCTATTTGATCTTGCTCAAAATCGATTAAGCTTCCAGAAGTTTGCTTGTAGAAGTAGATCAAGTATTTTGCTTTAGTATATTGCATTAACAGGTGATCTACGGTGATAATTTCTACATGGTATCAGAACAGAGAACAGTATAAAAAGAATTGATAAGGGAGAAGTTTGAAGTTCTTGATTATAGAAATCGAATTCTTATCACATCTCAAATTTCACCAATGGTATTCAACATTTGAGACTCGAGTATGCCCTGGATGGTAGCTCGAATTATATAGCCTGGAAGGATCGCATGGAAGTGGTATTAGAGGACAACAATTTGAAGGACTTCATTGATCAAGAAGTCCCCAAGCTAGTAGCTGCTAATGCCCAAGAATTGGTGGAATGAAGAAATGTGTGGCTAGAGCGAGGAGAATTCTTCTAGAAGGAGTTTGAGACCACATTGTCTCAAGTCTCCATGGGAAGGAGACACCATTTTCAATGTCGAAAAAATTGAAGGATCTATATCAGAACAACAAGAATTAGAGGAAAATGACACTGAAAGACAAGCTTTGGAAAATCAAGTGTGAAAAGGGCAACACAATATCTACATATCTGAACAAGCTCACCACCTGCAAGGATGAGCTTGGAAGTGTAAGAATCACAACAGACGATGATGACATGGTGAGTCTTTCTCTCCTCGATCTTCCTAAGAGCTACCATAGCTACCAAGACTCAGTAAATGGAAGAGAGAAACTGCCAGATTGGGAATGACTATGGTCGGATCTGATGCAGGAGGAGATCAAGAGAAGCACTGGAGATGGATCCTCATCAAAGCATGATGATGACGAAAATATAGCCTTAGAGAGTAAGGTGAGGAAAGGGAAACGAAAGGCTTCCCATTCCAAATCGAGTTCTTCACATGGTGGGAAGAAGATTGATAAATCTAAAGTGTGATGCTTTAATTGTAATGAGGTGGACCATTATGCAACAAATTTTCCACAGAAGAAATCCAAGAAGGGGTCCTCTAAAGGATCGGATGGTGAGGCACTAGCCTCACAGTTCGAATTGGATTTCACTCTCATCGCATGCATGGTTTCATCAATGATGGGTTGTGTTTGGTACCTAGACAGTGGAGCCTCATTCCACATGATCGGCGACAAGAGTCTATTCAGTACCTTGGAGGAGAAGGATCTCCAGATGTGCATAGAGATGGGCGATGATGGAAAGCACTGTGTTTCAGGTGAAGGTACAATAGTGTTTCAAAGGGAGCATGGAGCTCCTCTCACCCTGACTGATGTAAAGTATGTGCCTAGACTGAAGAAGAATCTGGTGTCTGTCACAATGTTGGAAGAAAAAGGCTATGATGTAGTCTTCAGTAAAGGAAAGGCATTCCTGAGACACATCGACATGGGACAAACCAAGAGGATTGGGATTCAAGTGAAGAATCTCTACAAGTTGGAGGTAGATGACTGTGCTGCATTGAGTTCTAAAGAAGAGTTGGTACAAATCCAAGATATTGGTTAGCTATGGCATAGAATATTGGGCCATTTGCACCATGGAGCCTTGAAGATCATGCATCAGATTTCTACTAGACTTCCCAAGGGTAAACTTGAGCAAGTGGATACATGCAAATGTTGTACCTTGGGTAAATATGCAAAATCTTCCTTTTAGGATTGAGACAGTCAATCTGGAGCAATCCTAGAGCGAGTCCAAGTTGGACACAGATTGTCATTGACGTCAATATGGCAATATTCAAGGAAGGAGACATAGCCAAAGAAGAGGAGCACACAGAGCCATCGGAGCCAAGAGGAGCAGAGGTGGTTAAGTGTTGTATGAAGTTGTTGGTGAATGTTGGTGAAAGCTGCTGCAGCTGTTGAACACTGTTCAAACACTTGGAGAAAAGTTGTTGAAGCACCAATTTCTCGATTGTTGAAACACCAACCTTTTCCGCAGTTTTTGAACACTCATGAAAAATTTGCCGAAACACCAATTTCAGCATTGCTGAAACACCAATTTCTCCGCAATGACATTATATTTTCAACACATCAATCGAAGGTAAACATGAGGAAGCTAAATCGAATGGAGGAGGGAAGCCAGAAGGTCGAGTGAGTGTTGAGGAAGTCGAAGCTCAAGCGAGCGAGGAGGAATCCAGAGATCCATTGAGTAAGCGGAAACGAATGGACAAAGGCATGAGAATGTATAAAACAGTAAAAACAGAGAACCGTTGCGGTTGTTGGTGTGGTGAAGAACCAGAGTGTGAGGTAGTAGAAGCAGCAGAGGCAGGAGAGCAGGAGTGAGACAACCTCAGCTGAATAGTGTGCAACAGCATACCTATTTATACCAAGGTTTGGTTGGAGCCCAAGAGGATGGAGCCTCAGAACTAAACTGGACTGAAGTCATTGGGGGTAGGTTTTCCTAAGTGTAGAACCACTACAAAACAGAGTTGGTTCTTTGGAGGTTGGCGCTTGGCAACTATTCACAATCAGATTTATACTTATATTTTATTTATTTCATTATACTGTCTTGAGTTTTAATAAAAGCATTTATTTTAGCTGTTGATTTCTGTGTTCTGTGTATACATACACATATCTATATATGTTGTTGGAAATCACTAGAACAATTAAAAAAATAAAAATAAATAATAAGAAATATTGATTCACCCCCCTCTCAGTATTTCCAACAATTAGTATCAGAGCAGGCTTCTTCATACTAGGCTAACAGCTTGAAGAAGGATTCACAGCCATGATGAGAAATCACGAAGCATCAGGAAGACCTCCTTTGTTCGATGGCACTAACTTTGGTTTCTGGAAGAAAAGAATGACCTACTACTTAATATCCCTTGGACCCGAAGTCTGGCATTTTGTTCAAAATGAATACAAAATGACTACCACTCTTCCAACGAACCAAGATGAGAGGAAATCCTACATCGGAAATGCAAAGGCCATGAACTCCATCCCTAGTGGAATCACTAATTCTTAGTTTACAAAAATCACGCACTGTACATCTGCCAAAGAAATGTGGGAGAAGCTAGTTAGCTTGGACTCAAAAGTAAAAAAGGCAAAGCTTCAAACTCATCGAAGACAATTTGAAAGTTTGAGGATGGAAGATGAAGAAGACATTGCAGCATACCTCCTCCGAGTAGCTGAAGTGGTAAATTTGCTGAAAGGATTGGATGAAAAAGTTGAAGAAAGTACCATTGTTCAAAAGGTATTAAGGTATCTTCCAGACAGATTTGACTCCAAAATAAGCGCTATAGAAGAAGCAAGGGATCTAGATACCCTCAAAATGGATGAACTCCATGGAATTCTCATTACCTATGAAATGAGGAAAGGTGGCCCGAGCTCCAAAGATGCAACATTCAAGGCCTCAAAGTGAAAGAAGGGGAAAGAAAGGAATGACTGTAGTGATGAGTCTGATGTGGAATCTGAATTGGCTCAATTTGTACGAAAGCTGAAGAGAGGATCTAAGATTAAAGGCAAGTATCCTCTTATCTATTTTAAATGTGGTAAAATAGGTCATTATGCGGCAAAATGTCCTGATAAACATGACAGTGATGATGAAGGAAATTCTAAAAGAATGGCACATAAAAAGAAAGGGTTCAATAAGAAAAAATTCTTCTCCGAGCAAGATGAGTCTAATGAGGATGAGTTTACGGTCATCAAAAAGAAATCAGATGAGGAAAGTGATCATGATGAAAGCCAAGAAGCATTATTCATGGCACTCGTAGATGATGATAACTCGGGGCTAGAAGGAAATGTAGATGAACCGTTAATAAGCGCCATTGAAGAAAATGAGAAACTACGGAACAAAATCATTTCTCTCAAAGTGGAAAACAAGGAAATAAGAAGGAGAGAAGATCTCTTGGAAGAAAAGCTTAAAGAAAAAGAAGAGACTTGTGAAGAACACCAGGCTGAAATAGTGTCTCTGAGAAAGGAGTTGGAGCAAATTAAAAAGGGATGTAAAAGCGCTCAGATACTTGAGACTATTTTGAAAAATCAAAAACCTCTACATGAAAAGTCTAGAATAGGTTTCAAAGGAGAATCCTCAAGCACTAAGAATAGTGTGAAAAGCTATGCTGATGAACTTTCCTGCAATCCAAAAGATGAAAAAATATGTTATCAAAAGTGCATCCCAGACCCCAAGAATGAAGATGGAATTACTCCAAAGAAGAGTGTGGAGTCGAATCATGGACACTGTAGCAAATACAAAAATGTACTCCACCAAGGGCCCACCGCAAATTCGAAGAACGAGGGAGGAGTAATTCCTAGGATGGAAATCGACTCAAATTGTGGTTGCTTCAAAAAGTACAAACAATGCTTCTTGGACACTGCTTTCATTGTAAAAACTTTCGTCATCAAGCCAGACATTGTTTGGCTCGCAGAAGTGAAAAGACAAATCTAAAGGACCAAATAATCAACTCATATGCCCCCAAAAGGCAGGGGCAAATCAAAACATTAAATCCATTTGATCCCTTGACCAAATTTGATTTGATTTGCTCTTCCTGATACAATAATGGACACTATGAACAAGACTACCCACTCAAAGGAAGAAAGACGAGTAGTAAGAACCCCAACATGGACAAATGCACCCTGGCTCTATATGCTCGAAATAATGAAAACCAATAGTTTGTAGATAGTGGGTGCTCTAGACACATGACAGGAGACAGAAGGAAGTTTGTCTCACTAAGAAAAAAGGAAGGAAATGTGTCTTTTGGAAGTGGATCAGGCAGAATTGCAAGAAAAGGAACAGTCACACTGATCAATGGAAAAGGAAAAGCTCAAGATGCTCTGCTAGTTGACGGACTCAAACACAACCTCCTGAGTGTCAGCGAAATCTGTGATCAAGGACATAAGGTTGTTTTCAACACCAAAGATTGTCAAATAAGGAACTCCGCCTCAGGGAAACCTGTGGCAAAAGGGGTACACCAGACAACATTTACATACTAAACAAGATTCTAGAAAATAAATTCTACGTGACTTAGATAGATGAGAGTTGGTTGTGGCACAAGTGACTTGGACATACAAGCTTCGAAAATCTGATCAATATCAGCAAGATCAAAGTTATACGAGACATCCCAAAGCTATTCAAACCAAATCAGGAAGTATGTGGTCCTTGTCAACATGGAAAGTAGACTAGAACCAACCACAAGACAAAGGAACACTATACATCAAAGCCCTTGGAGATCATCCATGCTGATGTGTGTGGGCCAACTAGAAATCAAGCACTCCAATGAGAAAGATACTTTGTGTTATTTGTTGATGATTATACTAGAATGATGTGGATATATTTCATAAAGTATAAATCTGAAACTTTTGAGTGTTTTAAGAATCTAAAATCCCTTGTAGAAAATGAAAAAGATTAAAAAATTAAGTGCCTCAGAAAAGACAAAGGAGGAGACATCACATCAAACAATTTTAGTGAGTTCTGTAACATTCATGGAATTAAAAGAGAATTCTCGGCTGCCAGAACTGCTCAGCAAAATGGTGTAGTTGAAAGAAGAAACCGTACAGTCCAAGAAATGGCAAGAAATATGCTATTAGCACCTAAATTCTGGAGAGAAGCAGTAGGGACAACTGTCTATACACTGAATCGAACTCAATTAAGACCAAATTGTGAAAAAAACCCTTATGAGCTATGGAACAAAAGACCTGCTTTGGTGAAGTATTTCAAGATTTTTGGAAGCAAGTGCTTCATAAAAATAAATGATGGTTCATCACGAAAGTTTTATTATGAGGTTGATGAAGGGATATTTCTTGGATACTCTACACGGAGCAAGGCTTACAAGTGCTATAATTATCGACTGAATAAAATAGTGGAAAGCATTGATGTAAAGGTTGATGAAGAACTTCCAGTAAAGGAAATCGCAGAACATGAAGATGACTTTCTCCTTGAAGAAGAAGAACCTAAAGAAGAAGAGATAGATGAGGAAGAAGAAGAAGAGAAAAAAGAACCACCTCATACCCCTTCAAAGATGAAGTATGTTGAAAGATATCATCTAGAAGAACAGATCATTGGCGATAGAGATGAAGGTGTGCAGACCCGAAGAAGGATAACAACCTCACCCAAGAGAAAAGCCATTTCCCTCCTACCTATGATAGAACCAGAAACATTTGCAGAAGCAAGTAAGGATCCTCATTGGGTAAAAGCCATGGAAGAAGAAATGTCCCAAATTGAGAAGAACAAGACATGGGAGCTGGTACCACGTCCAAAGGAAAAAAACATAATAGGAACCAAGTGGATGTTCAAAAATAAAATGAATGAGGAAGGACAGGTTATCAGAAACAAGGCAAGACTTGTCTGCAAAGGCTATTCACAAATTGAAGGAATTGACTTTGAAGAGACATTTGCACCAGTGGTCGATATGGAAGCTATCATGATGTTCTTAGCATTTGCTTGCTCAAAAGAATTCAAAATCTATCAAATGGACATGAAATCAGCATTTCTAAATGGGGAACTCAAAGAGGAAGTCTACATGGAGCAGATAAAAGGTTTTTATCTGACAGCAGGAAAGGACCTAGTTTGTAAGTTGAAAAAGGCTTTATATGGATTGAAACAAGCTCCTAGAGCTTGGTATGCAATATTGGATCACTACCTACAACAACAAGGCTTCAAAAAGGGAGTGGCTGGAAGTAATCTATACATAAAGCCAGATCAAGGTAAGTTACTAGCTGCTCTTGTTTATGTCGATGATCTGATTTTTGCTAGTAATAATGATGAAATGAGCCATGAATTTTCTCAAAACATGTCAAACGAGCTTGAGATGTCAATGATAAGAGAGCTGTCCCACTTCCTTGGACTTCAAATATCTCAAACCAGAGCAGGATTTTGTATATCTCAAACCAAATATCTAAAAGAAATGCTCAAAAAATATGGAATGGAGGACTGTGCACCCATGATCACACCTATGACCACAAACTGCAAACTGAGCAAAGATGATGACTCCCCTCTAGTGGATGCAACTCATTACAGGTCAATGATTGGATCCCTTCTATACTTAACAGCTACACGACTAGACATAATGCAAGCAGTAGGAATGGTGGGAAGATTTCAATCTGCTCCCAAACAATCCGATTTATTAGCTATAAAAAGAATTCTCAGATATCTGAAGGGAACTTCTGATTTTGGTCTTTGGTACCCAAAGAACTCAACACTGACTGTAACTACATACACTGATGTTGATTGGGCCAAAAGTATAGATGATCGGAAAAGTACTAGTGGAAATGCATTCTTCCTAGGAGACTGTTTGGTATCCTGGCTCAGGAAAAAACAATCATCCATATCATTATCCACAGCCGAAGCCGAGTATATTGCTGCAGTAGACTATTGTACTCAGATACTATGGATGAAGGAAGCTCTAAGAGATCTTAACATATGTACAGATCAACCAATTATCATCTATTGTGACAACACAAGTGCTATCAGTCTCAGCAAAAATCCAATGATGCACTCAAGAACCAAAGACATACCAATCAAGTATCATTTCCTCCGTGAGCAAGTAGCTGAACAAAACATTGTCCTGGAATATATCAGTACTAAGGAGTAGATAGCTGATATTTTCACAAAACCTCTTCCCCGAGAAGCATTCGAACATCTGCGTCAAAAGATGGGGGTTATTTCTTTATCATCACTCAAGTTCATTCATAAATATGCAGCAAGACAGGGGGAGCAGGTCAATAGGGGGAGTCTATATGCATTCCTTTTCCATTGATGTCAAAGGGGGAGAGAGTAGAAGAATATTTCCATCAATAACAAAGGGGGAGATTGTTGGACATAGATTGTCATTGATGTCAGTATGGAAATATTCAAGGAAGGAGGCAGAGCCAAAGAAGAGGAGCACATAGAGCCATCGGAGCCAAGAGGAGCCAAGAGGAGCAGAGGTGGTTAAGCGTTGTATGAAGTTACTGGTGAACGTTGGTGAAGGTTGCTACAGCTGTTGAAACACTTGGAGAAAAGTTGTTGAAACACCAATTTCTCCATTGCTGAAACACCAACCTTTTCCGCAGTTGTTGAACACTTGTGAAAAATTTGCCGAAACACCAATTTCTCCACAACGACATTATATTTTCAACACATAAATCAAAGGTAAACATGAGGAAGCTAAAGCGAATGGAGGAGGGAAGCCAGAAGGTCGAGCGAGTGCTGAGGAAGCTGAAGCTCAAGCGATCAAGGAGGAAGCCAAAGAGCCATTGAGTAAGCGGAAACGAATGGACAGAGGCATGAGAATTTAGAAAACAGTAAAAACAGAGAATTGTTGTGGTTGTTGGTGTGGTGAAGAACCAGAGTGTGAGGTAGTAGAAGTAGCAAAGGTTGTAGAGGAAGTAGAAGCAACAGAGGCAGGAGAGTAGGAGTGAGACAACCTCAGTTGAATAGTGTGCAGTAGCATACTTGTTTATACCAACGTTGGGTTGGACCCTCAAAACTGAACTGGACTAAAGTCATTGGAGGTAGGTGCTCCTAAGTGCAGAACCACTACAAAATAGAGTTGTTTCTCTGGAGTTTAGAGCCTCAGTAAAGTCCAAGTTGGAGCTTGGCAGCTATTCACAAACAAATTTATAGTTATATTGTATTTATTTCATTGCACTGTCTTGAGTTTTAATAAAAGCATTAATTTCAGCTGTTTATTTCTGTGTTCTGTGTATACATACACATATCTATATATGTTTTTGGAAATCACTAGAACAATTAAAAAAAAAATAATAATAATAAATATTGATTCACCCCCCTCTCAGTATTTCCAACAGTTCATATAGATGTGTGTGGACCATTCTCGATAGCCTCCACCGCTAAGCAGAGGTACTATGTTATTTTCATTGATGATTTTTCTCGTAGATGCTGGATCTATTTCATGCTGAAGAAGGATCAAACCTTCTCAAGGTTTTGTGAGGTCAAAGCCTTGGTTGAGAAAGAATTTGGAAAGAAAATAAGGGCCTTGTGAAGTGACAATGGTGGAGAGTATGTCTCTCAATAGTTTAAGGACTTTTGTGCAGCAGAAGGAATTAAACGGGAGTTGACAGCACACCATAACCCACAGCAGAATGAGGTGGCCAAAATGAAGAAAAAAACGATTGTGGGAGTAGCTCAAGAGATGTTGCATGACCAAGGCCTACCACTTCATTTGTGGGTTGAGGCATGCAATACAGTAGTATACTAGCAGAATAGAAGCTCACATCGTATACTAGGGATGAAGACACCAAAGGAGGCTTTCTCTGGGAAGAGACCAGGTGTTAGTCACTTCAGGATCTTTGTCCCATCGATATTTTTCCATGCGACCAAAGATGCTAGGAAGAAGCTAGAGCCAATAGTTGAGTTGGGGATACTTGTGGGGTACACTAATACACCCCACAACTATCGTGTATTCTTGCCTACCAATCATAGGACATTGGTACGCAGAGATTTGAAGTTCAATGAGCAGAAGGACATGCGAGTTTCCTTAGAGAGGGAGCTCGAGTTGCATGCAGAGGAGGAACTTTTGGTTCCTAAGGAGGAGAAGCCTCAAACTAATGCCAAGCAGCCACATGTAGAGGATCCAGTAGTGGATACATCCACTCATGCAAAGTATTCGGGAGATGGGTGGAAATGCTCAAGGGAAGTTGAAACCATCTTCTCAGCGCAAATAGAGGAGGTCACCTGAGCAGTACATTGGTTACATGCCCTGGTTGGGGAATGTATAGGGAGCGAACCATATTCCTTTGAGGAAGAAGTGTAACAGCCAGTTTGGGTTTATGCTTTGGTGGAGGAGTATGACTCCATAGTTTGAAACATTGTTTGGGATGTTGTTCCAAGATCAAAGAACAAGTTAGTGGTGAGTTCATGATGGCTTTACAAGGTAAAGCAAGCAGCTGATGCTACTGTGGAGAAACAGAAGGAAAGATTTGTTGCCTGTGCTTTCTCACAGGTTGAGGGAATTGACTATGATGAAACTTTTGCTCCTGTAGCAAGGTACTCATCTATCATATCGATGTTGGCACTATTAGCAGAGATGGGTTGGAAGATCCATCAGATTGATTTGAAGACTACGTTCCTTATTGGAAAGATTGAGGAAAAGGTGTATATCGAGCATCCAGAAGGATTTGAGGCCTTCGAACATGATTCACATGTGTACTGACTCAAGAGAGATCTGTACGGGCTGAAGCAAGCACCTTGTGCTTGGTACACCGAGATTGACAGCTATTTCACTGGGTTGGGCTTTACAAAGAGTGAAGCAGATGTGAGCCTATACCACATTATCATAGAAGGTAAGCCATTGATCATTGTTCTTTATGTTGATGATCTGATATTGACAAGTGATGATCGGTTGATCAAGTCTTGCAAGGACGACCTTGCAAGAGAGTTCAAGATGAAAGACATGGGTCTCATGCACTACATTCTAGGCATGGAAGTGTGGCAGAAGGATGGGGAAGTGTTTGTGTCTCAAGGAAAGTATGCCAGTGAGATACTCAAGAGATTCCACATGGAGAAGTGCAAGCCCATGCAAACTCCTCTAACAGGTAATTGGAGGAATGAGGATCCTACTTTAGGTGAGGTAGTAGTTGCTACTATTTATCGGTAGCTTGTGGGTTCATTGATGTATTTAGTGAACACACAACCAGATTTGTGCTTTGTGGTGAACCAGCTAAGTAAAGCTATGGTTCAGCCTTCCAAGCTGTTTTGGAAGGTAGCAAAGCATGTGCTGAGATACCTCTGAGGCACATCTCAGTAATTGTTATGGTACAAATGGATAGAGGGAGTGAAGCTTCAGGGCTTAACCAATGCAGATTGGGCAGGGAGTCCATCAAATCGGAAGAGCACTTCAAGAGGAATTTTCAACCTTGGTTCAACTACAGTTTCTTGGTACAGTAGGAAACAGAGGTCAGTTGCGCTTAGCTCAGCAGAGGTTGAATAGATGGCTGCAAGTTAGGCAACATGTGAGGCCATTTGGATGCGGAAAATTCTAGTTGGATTGTTTTATCAAAGGATGGATCCAACTGTGATCTATTGCAATAATCAGAGTTGTATCAAACTCTCTAAGAATCCAGTATTTCATGAAAGGTCTAAGCACATCGATATCAGGTATCATCATCTTTGAGATTGTGTGGTGAAGAGGATCACTTGTTGTAGTATGTTTTGACCAAGGAGAAGGATGCTAACATTTTGACTAAGGCATTGTCAAAATGAAAATTTGAGTTCCACAGAGATAGGATCAGGGTGATAGATAATCCATTTCTTGTTGAGAGGGAGTGTTGAAAATAGCAACAAGAAATGCTAAATATAGAAGTGTTAAAAATAACATTGCTATAAATAGCATTTCGGGATACATTCCAATTTTAGTTAGTCCCTAAACTAAAATTGAGAATTAAAATTTGAATTTGATCTTAACAGCTATTTGAAAAATAATTAATTAATTCATCTTGAGTTAATTAGTTGGAGAAAATCAAACATGAAGTCTATGTGAAGACATGCAACAATTGTCCCTTTGATTCAGGAAGTTATCCCTTAATTAATGAGATTAGGATGAGTTGTACTTTAAGTTGTAATTAGTTAGCTCAGTTAATTGAGTTAATTCTAGTTAGATTAGTTCCAATAGTTTGTGGAACTGATTGTGAGTTCAGTTAGTTAATGCATGCATGCATGCAACTAGTGTACTTCAGATAAGAATGGTGGAGGCAACATGGGTACCCTTGTATTTCTGATCGCAGTCTTTTTCATGCAGCATATTATATTGGTCCCTGCTCTCTATTGTCAGGCCGGTCGACGGTTTCCTTTTGTTTCATTCGCGTGACTGTGTGGTGGGTTTTGGACACAGCTCCGGTTCTACGACTATTTACCCCAGTTCACCACTGCCTGCTCCCCCCCGGTCGCCTATACTACTAGTGTAACTCATAGAAGCCCACTATTGTTATTATTGTACCCTTATATTATTATTGTTATGTCGGCTCTAATTATATTATGACCCCTTAGAATCCTATATATAGAAAGGAGGTCTTTTCATTTGTATCATCCAAGAATTGTTATGTAATGTAAAGGAGGTTGCCCCCTCGAAGAGGCTGAATTCTAAGGCATGGATCTATATTTTCTATATTTTTCTTGAGTTGGTTTCATAACAGTTGCGGACTTCTGTATTCAGCTAAATAAACTCAGGATAATGACAAAGGAGTGGTCTAAGAGGAAGAACAAGAGGGATGATCAGAATCTTGCTGATATTGAATTACAGATTGCACAGTTAATGGATGATCAAGGGCTAGGATTCTTAACAGAGGAGATTAAAATGAATCTAGCTACATTGGAGAACCATAAAAATAAGATGCTTCTCAAAAAAGAACAACAATGGAGATTGAAAAGTAGAGCGACCTGGCTGCAAGCGGGTGATGGTAATAGGAAATTCTTCCACAATTTTGCAAATGGAAGAAAGGCCACTAATACTATCTGGTAGGTGCCCAGTGAGTCTGGGGGTTGGGCCTCTACTCACCCACAACTGGCTAGATTTGGGATTACACATTTCAAGAGGCAATTCACTGCACCGACAGCCATCAACCTCCCTGATATCATCAATCTAGCTGGCCACTTTCCAAGGTTTGTGGATCAGGAAGAGGAAAAAGACTTAAATCAACTGTGTTATGAAACCAGCTCAAGAAAGATGGAAAAGATAGATCAACGCCTTAGAATTCAGCCTCTTCGAGGGGGCAACCTCCTTTACATTACATAAATGAACAATTCTTCGATGATACAAATG